>WBNH01004762.1:81692-96402 GCA_013401255.1 Urocolius indicus | reverse complement strand
ATTCTATGATTCTGTGATAATGACCTGACATGTTTCTTCACCTGCTGCTCTTCACACTGAACCTTTGCACCAGTGATGCTGTTCTGCAAATACAGTACCAGGTGACACGTGCAGTCAGTAGATTACAACCTGCCATTTCATCCATTCTCACTGCCTAGGAGGAAAGTATATATTCATCAAAGTAGCCCTTAATTCTTCAGATCAAGGCAATTGCATATGAGCATCCTTAAAATGTGTAGCTTGAAATGCAACTTCTAACAAACAGCTGCCACACACACACTCAGCTTGTACTCCACGCTGTGCAGGTAAGAGAGGGGAATCAATGCTGTAGAGTATGCTGAGTGCTAGTGGTTATTGATCCTCTTGACTGTCTGGCTGAAGTGACATCGATTTATAAAGATAGTTGCAGAAATGCTTAGCAAGGAGCAGATACATGCACACGCACTCCTCATGGACATAAACAAAAAGAGAAGAAGTTCTGTCAGTCTATATCCACACTCCCCCTACCATACTCCCTGCAACACAGGATCCAAACAACTAGGCTTTATGTGTTTCAATGGCACGTGATCACATACAAGTCAGTAACGGTGAGATGTTTATGTCTATTATGTCTGGGGAGTGTGGGAGCTCTGGGTGAGTGTTGGTATCTGTCAATGAGTCCTGCAATGAATTGGTGGAGATATAAATAGGAACTAGGAACTCTCTGGACATTTACAACAATTATTTTAATATTATTTTAATTACTTCCTAAATAAGACAGATCTCTAGCAAACCCACACTTCTCAGGCACTTAGTAGCCAGCAAGCACTTTTTCAGCATATGCTTTCCCAGCAAGCATGTGCTCACTTGCTGAGCGCAAGCATATCCTCTTTGCAGGGCTTTTCGGTTGGTAGCTTATGGGGAATACTGCTTACTGAGCACTTGGCCTTGTGGTCTGGTCCATGACAGCCTCTCAAGCAGTTAACACGATTGAGATGGAAACCCCAAAACCCAAAACCCAACTTCACCTGTGAGGTGAAGACAGCTGCCATGTCCAGGAACAAGGCCAGGTGCCACCTACAGAATTATCCCATAGGCAGCAGTATAAGACAGATGAAGCTGGTGGGAGAGGAAATTGGGTCAGCAGCAGGATCTCAGAGCAAGATCTTGAAGCAGAAGGGAGAGACAAGGAAGCAGAAGATGAAAGACAGGAGAGAAACAGAACAGCAGACGGGGAAGAGAGAGAGGGAGCAACCTCATCAGAGAGCAAAACTGAGTTCTTTGCTACCCTCAAGATCCATCAAAACCTTTCTCTCCCAAAATTCATCAGCTTCACCCAGGTCTCAAAGCCCCAAGCTCTGGGTCCCTGAGGACATGTGTGTTCTAGTGATGGGACACAGTGGAACTGGAAATTATTCACATTTCACCAGCTTTTTGTCTGTGTGGGTGCAGGTATTCATTGTTACCAGGGTAGTTCTTGCTGCAAGGAGCCCTCAAAAGTGCTGCCGTAGCTCTGCAGTGCCTGAAGGACGAGGTGGGAGAAATGGAGGGGATGTGGTTTTTGCAAAGCCAGATCACAAGGGCCTCTGTGCAGCTGTAACCTCCAGTGCTGCCTCCAAAGCTGCAGCCAGGGCTGCAGGCCAGGTTGCTGCCCCAAAGGGTCAGGGGAGCACCATCTCCAGCTACTCAGCAGTGGCCAGACATCGCCTCCTCCATGATCTACCAGTAGAAACACATCTATGGAAATGATTCAAGGTTAGGAAAACCAGGATGTTATAGTAAACTGGGACATAGGGACATGGGAGGGCTTAGAAACGTGCAGTTGTGCTAGCTCACTGGAGGGGGGCAGCAAAACATTGGGGAATTCCATGACTCAGTTCAGCACTGGCTCTGTCTGCCCACACTGTCTTTCCCAGAGTAGCCAACAGCCTTTGTACCAGTCTCTCCTCATCTCAAGAGAGACAGAGAATGTCTGAAGAGAGTCCAGTGCAGGGCCATCAAGATGATCAGGGGACTGGAGTAACTTTTTTCTAAGAGTAAAGGCTGCAGGATCTGAGGCTGTTTAGGCTGGATAAGATTCGGGGGGAAATCTTATCAACACTTACAATTACCTAAAGGGTAGATGTCAGGAGGATGAGGTGACAGATTTTTCTATAGTGTCCAGTGACAGGATGAGGGGTAATGGCCATAATCTGGAACACAAAAAAATTCCAGTGAAACACAAGGAGAAATTTCTTTCCTGTGAGGTAGGTTGTGGAGTCTCCTTCTCTGGAGGTTTTCAAAACCCGCTTGGACGTGTTCCTGTGTGCCCTGATCTATGTGAACCTGCTTTAGCAGGGAGTTGGACTAGGTGATCTCTAGAGGTCCCTTCCAACCCCTAATATTCTGTGATTTTGTGATTTCACCCCCCTGGATGCAGCTGGCACACAGCTTCCAAGCCCAGCAGGCATCTACACAGTCCACAAAGTATGAAGTGTCCTGGAGAGAGCCCTGGCCTCGTGATCTCTTACTGAAAGTCTCCATATCCCATTACTCACCTTCAGAGCCACCTACGAATAATTCATTTCTTGATAATAGCAATCTGCTATATTGGCATTTAAAGTGACTTTACAGAATCACAGAATCTTATGGGTTGGAAGGAACCTCGAAAGATCATCTAGTCCAACCCCCCTGACAGAGCAGGACCACCTGGAGTAGGTCACACAGGAACTCATCCAGGTGGGTTTTGAATGTCTCAAGAGGAGACTCCACAGCACATCTGGGCAGCCTGTGCCTGTGCTCCCTCACTCTCACAATGAAAAAATTATTCCTTGTATTACTTTGGAACCTCTTGTGTTCTAGCTTGTACCCATTGCCCCTTGTCCTATCATTGGACAGCATTGAGAAAAGCCTGGCTCCATCCTCCTGACATCCACCTTTTACATATTTGTAAACATCAATGAGGTCACCCCTCAGTCTTCTCCCCTCCAAGCTGAAGAGTCCCAGCTCCCTCAGCCTTTCATCATAAAGGAGATGCCCAACTCCCTTGCCCTTTTTTCTTGGCAACAGCAACAGCAGGAGATCCCCATTTTTCTTTCAAAAATAAACATAACACTATTGCTGAACACACTGCTCACCTTAAGTTTTGTGACACACCACGCAGCACTGTGCAGCAGTAAAACACTTGCCCAGGACTGGCTCACACTTGCTCACCTCTGTTGTTCTCACACACTAAATGATTCTGTGGCTTTCACAGCTGAAGAAGGGAGACTGGGCTTGGATTTTAGGACATTTTGGTTCTCCACTTACAGCTGAGGTCATGACTGCCCACACAACCAACTGGAGCAGCCATTAATGCAGGGCTTATTCAAGGACTTGAAAGTTTCTTCTCTGCCGCATTACCTGTATGACTTTGGGCACATGGCTGAGCCTATCTTTGCTTCCATTCCCAATCTGATGATGGTGATGACAACCCTGTCCTCATCCTCATAGGAGTATTGCAAGGTGGTAAGGTGCCACAGTGGTGAGACCCATGTATGGAATTGCAGGACAAAGTCCTGGCTATGGGAAATGGGATTTATTGTGGGTCTACAAGTCTTGGGAGTTCAGCAGCAGAGCAACATAACAGAGCTTTGCTGAGAACGGTCATGAGCTTTAAGGGATTTTCATTTAAATCTAAATTTAGCTTGAAAGGATATATCAGCATCCCAGATCTGAATTTTGCAGATCACTTTTTCTTAATGAAAAATATGCATTGCTGAATGCCAAAGGGATTTGGCCTCTCTAGGGTCCAGCTGCAGCCTGATGCACCTGTCCCATAGTCTCTGCTCATGTTCTGTCAAAAAGCAAGACAAAAGGAAGATGTACCTGGATCCCACCCTCATGTGAGTTGGTTTTAGACAGATACTCATGTGAGAACTTGAAAACATCCAAATCTGAGGAAGCCTATGAATAAAACTACTGATGTCCTGCCCAGGCATGCCTGCACAGATACCATGATAATATTGGTATTCATCGTGGGGCCACTCTGTGTGCTTTCACAGAGCTCCAATCCTGCCCCAACAAACCCCATGTGAGTAGAGCAGCAGGGATGGGATTCACCTCAGATGGACTCCACTCAGCCTCAGGAAATTCAGAAATTATCCCAAATAAGTAATTCACACTTGGCTTCAGAGAAGCTAAATTTGGTGATGTTTCTTTGCTGACTCTGCAGGAAGCCCTGGCTGGTCATGTAGGTGCCCTGTCCCTGTGCCAGCAGGCCAGCAGCATGAACATATCCAAGAGCCTTCCACTTTCAGTAAGGCAACAGCACCTACATGCCTCAGGTCTGGATCCCTCAAAGATAGATAAGCACCTAATTTTCACTGAAGCACTACGGAGTATTGATCATCACAGATGGGAGCAAGAGCAGATTACAAAAATGCACTCCAACAAGACAAAATGACAGCAGACTCTGATGTGAGACCATTTGGAGATCTGTTTATCCACTGCATGAGCAAGAAGAGTCAAGGATATAACACAGGTAACAGAGAGGCTAAAGAACCACTAACTACTGCTCAGTAGCCTGATTTCTCCACGAGCCATCCCTGAGATGTCTCTCTTCTTCAGTAGCCTGCAGTGCAGCACTTGAGCCATTATTGCAATCCTTCCTGATGCCCTGCGGTAGGTTTGAAGTAAAAACAAGTTTTATTGGGCTCCTGTGTGTTATCCTTAGGACAAACCCTATTGCCTTTCTAAACTGAAAGAAGCTCTTTGGCTAATTCCTTGGCTTCCTAACTGGAAAGCATCTTGTTGCCTGTTGTAGGTATTAGTCATTACATCCTCTGTTATTGTGCCTGTCTCCCCCTGGTTCTACTGTGCGTCATTCCACTCCTTCTGTTTTTAGCTATTACACACTTTCCAAATGATCGATTATTACTGAGCTGCATTACAAGTGCAAAGCCAGGCTGCGCTTGTAACAGTTTCACGGCCGTGGATTGCAAAGTGGAGCTTAAAGGGCAGGAGGAATTGCTAAACACAAATGCAAAAAAAAATATCACCCCAAAACCACCCCAACAAAAAAAGGGCACCATCTGTAGATTTGTCAGTGATTTGGGGCAATCAGACGAAAGACCCTGTGCCTTTATGTCTCTGGACAACCATTTAGGGCAGTGCCAAGATGAGTTATTTAGAAGACATTTCTTACTCACTTTCATTCATGCAAAAAAAAGTATTCAATACAGACTGTGAGAGGTTATCACCTTATCTTTTACATCTGCCAATTCACTGTCAGGTTGTAGCCTGAGGTCTTCATCATGATTTTGCATCTGCAAGATATTTTTTTCGTCCCAGGTGTGTCCTGAAATATAAAGTACAAATATCTCTGCAACCAATATAACCTGAAAAAATGCTATGACCACCTGCTCAGACTCACTCACTGAGCAAATAAATGAGCTCTTAGTGTTTCATCGAAAGCCCTGAAATTATCATTCTAAATTGAAAGACAGATTTATGATTCATTTTCGTGCTTAGTTGAAAATCTGGCCAGGGAAGAAAATAAAAATACTTAGGTAAAATCTATTTCTGGACACGTGTGTTTCAGGGCTGGAAAAAGCCTGTCTAGAATTATGAAACATGGTTGTATAAAAAACGAGTTCTTGGTAAGTCTCATGAATGTACCCTGTGTCTGTGTCCCCCTCTGTAAGCATGTATGGGTACTGGCTCTCCTTTTGAGAATGCTTTACAATGGTCACCGAATCATAGAATGGTAGGGGTTAGAAGGAACCTCTACAGATCATCTAGTCCAACCTCTCCTACTAAAGCAGGTCCACCTAGATCAGGTCACAGAGGAACACATCCAGGCAGGTTTGAAAGCCTCCAGAGAAGGAGACCCCACACCCTCCCTGGGCAGCCTGTGCCAGGGCTCCCTCACCCTCACAGCGTTTTCGTACGGTTAAATGGAACTTTTTGTGTCCCAGCTTATGGCCATTACCTCTAGTCCTGTTGGTGGACACTACAGACAAAAAGTGTTGCCCCATCCTCCTGACATCAACCCTTTAGGTACTTATGTTGATGAATTCTCCCCTTAGTCTTCTCTTTTCTAGGCCAAACAGCCCCAAGTCCCGCAGCCTTTCCTCACCCTTTAGTGTCCTGGGTGAGTGGATCTCTGTGTATTAAGCAATGCTGTTACTCATTAAGAGGACCACACCCCCAGACTGCTCTCAGGCCACCAAAACACCTGATTTTCAGGAGCCTTCCAGTGCCTGCTGGGCATCAGTGCAAGTCATAGAGTGGCCTGTGGTGCGTGGCTGAAGACAGCCCCAGGACAGAGCACACCAGGCTTGCAGAAAGATGCTGTGTGACCCTGGTAGGTGACATGGTCATCATGTGGTGATCCTCAATTTGTGTAAACTACTTAAAAAGATAAATTTCTCTCCCTTATTTAAAAGATGCCAACGAGCAATTCTGTGATCTGTTATTTTCCTTCCTGTATCTCTGTTACAATATTTTTCCCTGATAGCAGCAGCTTTCTGAGAACTATCATTATTGAGGCATCTCTCACCAGTTAACGTAGAGGTAAGAACACTTCTCAAATACTGCCCCAGTGATCTGGCAGTAGATACACTCTTACACATTGAGCCTCTCAGCATTGGTCTCTGAAGGGGTTTACTGAATCTATTGCATATTTCCTTATAGCATGAAAATAGCATTAAAAACAGCATCAAAAGCTCTTTACTTACTCAAATAGTGTTTTCATTTGTTGTTCCTTCAATGAAGGAAACTCACTTGAAGCATGGCTCTGGCAGCTGAGCAGCTGGACTTGCCATTGGCTCGCTGTGGCTCATTTCACTGAAGACCCTCTGCAGGAAGAGCCCTACTCAGTGAGGTCAGTGAGGTGGTGGTGGGCATAATGAATCTCAAACAGAGTCTTTGAAGTTACTGGGGTAAATCAAAGGCTAAATCACGTCTGTTGCTTTTGCCCTGTTCAGTTGGTGGTTTAGATTTACAAGTTTGGCTTGCCAGCAGGCTCACTGTCTTGAAGGGTAGCTGACTATCTTTGCCACAGATCCGAGCAAACTGCCAATTTGAACACATGTTTTTCTAGGAAGGAATGAGTCTAAGCACAGGTATGAGGCAGCTGATGAATGCAACAAACACTTTTTTTTGGTGACAATCTTATAGTTTAGGAACAGAGCCATATCCCACTTCTTTATAGCAACTGGGATATAATTTTAAAACCAAGCCTGGTATTCACAGGTATCTGCACAATTTCTGCTGGTTGCAGTAGTTAATTCCAAATACTGGGGCATTGGAATGTTGTCCTGGGATAACAAGCTTCGTTATCCATTATGAATGCTGATCGCAGGCACTTGGATCAATATAAAAATGCACTGACAGTTAAATTCTGATGCACAACCATATTCTGAAATGTTCCCATCTCAGCAGGATGACAAACATAAAAGTGCCATAAATGCTCCTAACCCATTTTACTGAAACAGTTTAAAAACATTTTTTCCTCAGTCTGGCCTTCCCTTGAAATGTTGATTTGTCAGACAGCATTTGCATTACTGGCATCTCCACTAAAATTGTTCACCTTGTCTCTCTGAAAGGAGAGGTTTGGTTTGGTTTGATTTTCCTTGCAGTGAAATAGACAAAGTGGAACTGTTTCATCTGTAGCCATGGACCTGTTTAATATCAGGTCACTAAAGATAAGATTGTTACAGAAGATATTGGATGGTGTAGCTTAGTCCAGTGGTTTAATAGTTCCACAAATAGGCATACAGAGATCATTTAATACTAAAAACTGCTTGTGCTCAGCCCTTGTCCTCAGGTTTCTCTCACCTCTTCTTTTTTTGAGGATCCCTCCTGTGTAGCTCCAGTCCCACTATCAAGGAAAAACTCTCATCTTTTCACAGTTACCAGCATTTATTGGAACAAGAGAAATATTTCTCTCTGGATAAAGACTGATTACATTGTTTTTGCCATTTCCTCAATCATTTAGGCACCACTTTAAAACACCTCTTAGCACATACAGCTTAGGAGAGGTGCAAAGGGAGTTTTGTGGTGGCTTCCAGAGCCATGTAATCATGCACAGCCCACCATGGAGGTTACTCAAGGGTGTTCTCCCTGCACTGCATCCTCTTGGGCAGCCCTGGAGGGATACCTGCGTGGCTGCCTGTGCCAGCACCCTGCTGCTGCACATATGTGTGGAGGACAGCAGCAACATAGCCCCACTGACACCCTTACTGCCACAGAGTCGGGGAAAGGTGACTTTGAGGAACAATCCAACCTAAGGAACAATCCAGCCTATGTTTAGGAAGTCCCTTATAGCATAGCACTATCACATCACACTTTTCAATAGCTCAGAATACATTTTTGGCACAAACATGTATCTATGCAGCAAAAGGAGCCACATCAATTAAAAGAGTGACAGTCTGTTGTCATAACAAGGCCAGGAGGAGGCTGAGCAGCTCCAGAGGGACAGGGAGCTGTAAAAGGACATCTGCGTGCTAAAGTGAGCTCATTAACTGCTGAACAGTTAACAGTGGGTACACTGGAAGAGAATTCTACACTTTCTAGCTGCCCTCCTATCCTCCTGTCAGCCTGGGGGAAAAAAAAAATGCCTTTATTTTACTTATTTTATATATATATATACACACACATGACATTACTCAGGTTGACAGCAAAGAAGGAATCAACCATGCATACTTGAGGGAAATTGTCAGTGAGTATGAGGAGCATCTGTAAAAGCAGGTCTTCCCAATGGTATTTTAACATCCACAGCCTGAGATGCCACTTTCCACCCAGTATTGATTTCTCACCCATTTGAGGCTGACCTTTCCCTGCCGGGTCTGAGGCAGAGTTGATATCCAAACCAGCACATCCAAGGGCTGCCTAAACCTACCATGCGCAGAAAAACCGTGATGCCTCCAGGCAATTTCAGCTGGCTTATCTTTACCTCAGTTGGGCAGGGCAGCAGCTATAAGTGGTTACTGACGACCCAGCTCTGGAGATGTGATAAAGAAAATAATCATCTCATCACTTAGGGCTGGCAGAGCCCTGCTATGGTTGGGAAATGTCCACTTTGGCTGATACCAGTTTGCATCCTTCATCTGCTGTGGCTGGGAGGGAAGGGGAGACTGCACATCGATTCACTCCTTAGCTCGGGGAAGTTCATGTAGCAATTGGCAGGCAGCAGAAACTCAATATCAGACAAAGCCAAGACTGTGTGCAAGCCAGGAAAAAAAGCAATGTGAAACTGCAGACCAGGGAAGAAAGAATAAGGTACAAACAGAAACAGACCTATGTGATTCCTCAAGTGAGGCCAAAGAAGCATTCCACGCAGATACTACTTTGTTCCTGGTGCAGGACTTCAGATGCTCATGACTCTCTACAACCCCTACTACCAGACCAACCAGCAAGACACCACCAACCTCAGGAGCTCAAGGAGCCAGTGAAGGAGGAGCGTAACATCAGAAAAAGGGGTTAGAAGCCAAAAAGTGTGTGTACATTCTTCACAGCATTCATCCCTGCAACAGCTAGATTTAGAGTAATAGTGATTAGACTCTAAGATGTCAATTACACTAACAAAAATTCTTGGCTTTACTTGATGAGAATACTTTTCGCCCGTAAGGAGAGCCAGGGTGCAGCTTTGCAGCTGGCATTTGGCTGGGTGTATGGCTTATTTCCTTGCAAAGCTGTATGAAACTCTATGGCCTGTGATAGTCTGTGCAGATGGAAATGTCCCTTTGGTGAAAATTGATGAAGCCAGAACTGTTGGAGATGTTTCATCGAATGTTTAACATTCCTAAGGACCTCATTACTCACCATCATCCAAAAGAGGCCATGTTGCCCCCACAACAGTAGGCTTTGACACTCAACCATGTCTGAAAGGAACATCACTGGGTTTTGCTAGGTTTATTTTTTGCATTCGGCTCAGCAAGTTTTCATAGCAACAATTTCCTTTAGTTTCTAAGGAGTCAGGAGATATGCAGGGAGCTGGCTGGGTTCCTGGTGGGGTCAGCAGCCCTTGGACAAATAGGAGCAGGACAGAAAAGAGGAGACCAGCCAAGCTCCCTCTGGAGAGCAAGGGTGAGTGGTAGGTCAGCCCTGAAGACAGGCTATTTTGTCTTTTACGTAGCCCTGACCATTCTGTGCTATTGCAAGCCCAGCACTGAGCTTTTGCCAAACTCCCTGCTTCCTCTTATCACTTACTCTGAGGCTGGAAACAGTGGAAACATCAGTTCAGTTCAAGATATTTTCACTGTTTTCTTCCTTTGAATTGTTCAAGCCGAAGATCTGATGCCTTTATTGTGGACATGGAACATGGAATAATTGTGTTCCCCAAGTCTGAAAGGTGCCAGCACGTTTTCTCTTGTCAACCTGCGAAACACAGGAGAGAAGCAAATGAGAAGGATTGCTAGTGAAACACACAATACAGCAAAAAACAATTATTTTTGTTTTAAATCTTAAAGAAATAGACCACTGGATGTGAAAAGCATCCCCTCACCATGCTCCACTGTGGTGCTGGCTCCGATTTCTGCTGCATTCTCCTACATTCTAAATTTTAGGCTTCAGACATTTGCAGACAATTTTCTTTACCATTGCCATGAGAGAGGCCATGAAGACAGCCACAGGCTGAAGCAAAAGGCACGAACCTCTAATTTCTCCTTCAGGAGATAGACTTCAAATGTCTTCAAAGGTCTTCAAACGTATGACCCCATCAGCAACCCCTCGGTGCAGCAGAGAGGGAGCCCATAGGGGCCCCCCTCCATGTCCTGCTACACCAGAGTGGGTTTTCCTCCTGCTCTTTGGGGAGGCCCTGAGGCAGCTCATACCACACACCTCTGCTGGGGAGCTGGGATGAAATGGGGGTGCTCAGAGAGGCAGTGCCACAGAACCACCTAAAAGCCACAGGCTGACCCTTCTTCATGGCGCTGGCCTTGCTCCAGTGAGGCAGCAGGCTCTGACCTGTTCCTCCTGGCACTTCCCCTGCAGCCACCACCTCCCGCGCAGCCTTCACAGGAGGGAGGAGTTGGTAGCATTATCATGAGTGAACAAAGTTAATGTTTTATTAACATTCACAGGCAGCTCCCACTGGGTGCTGGGCAAACCTAAAGCAGGTCTAGTAGGTACGGCGTTGAGTAGCTCTGCCTGAAGCAGGCTTAGCCAGCGCTAAGGAATGCTCAGGGCAATACATCCAAGTGATAACTTCTTCTGCTGGCTCTAACCTTTAAGGCACAGCACTCCAGAAGAGGTCTTCAAGCTCATTGCTCAAGCTTCACCTCCCTCTTTGTACATACAAATTGAGCTACCTGTGCAGCTCTCTCAGACACATTCTCCATTCTTTCTTTGGAGTCTAGGCATCCCTGAGGCAGAGCTCTGCTTTGCTCACCAACCAGCCAGCAAGAGAGGAAAAATGTGCAGAGCCTGCCTAGGCCTGGCAACCACCATTCTGGTGCTGGTTGGGAGAGTGTCCCAGACTCCCATCAAAACTGGTGCTAGCATAGCTTGCCAGGCCTGGGGTGGAAGCTGGGTCATGGTCTCCTCTAACCACCTCCATGCTCCTGCACAACCTTCCTCTTTGGTTGTCCTTCCCTTCGGTGGCCAGCCCAAGGTCAGCTATGCAGGCATTAAACATCAGCCAGGGAAAGCAAATTTGTCCATCGCCTTTTGAGTAGCTTTGGGTACATTAAACACAACAAAAGGCTCTGTGCTCAAGGGTTGGCACAGCAGAGGGACCAGGATGGATGCTGGTGGGCAGCCCTGCATGGTCAGACGAGGAAAGCAGTTTTTTTTTTTAAGATAAGCTGTTAAATAAACATTAATTTGGAAAATTTATACATTTCAATTTCAAAGCCAAGGTGCCACAGGAAAAGAGTGTAATTTCCTTCCACCAAGGCACTCCCTGCTTGAAAATAGTTTTGAGTCTTCCCTCACTCAGCACAACCAGTAAGAGAAGCTTTACAAAGTCAGCATCGCTTTTCAGAAGAATACTTCACAACACATTTAAATTCATTCAGTCTTCACTAGAGTATCCAGATTCAGCGAACCACTGTGCGTGTGGAAGAAGAGCTGTGGTTGCAAATGATTGTCTCATGTCTGCATGCACACAAGCAAGGAGACACATGCACAGTCATTCTGACAAGCTCACATTCCTGAAGCTGCCTGCTGAAGCAGGAGGAGCTGAGAGTGGAGTAAAAAGATGGAGAGGATGGACAGAGAAGGCAGAAGTGGGAGAGCAGCTCCTTTGGCAGCAGCAATGGGGAGACTGTGAGGCTATTGGCAGCCTTTAACCAGGCCTGACAGAAGGAGAGGTTGGAATGTTCAAAACATCCAAGGAATAAAAAAATACCTGACATTTTAAACCATTCCATTTTTGTTCAGTTCAGCATCAGGATGGGTAGGCCTCTGCTGTCACAGCACAACGAGAGTTGTTGAGCTTAAGCATCTCTTCTGACCTGTCCAGGGTCATGGGATGTGGTCCCTGGCCAGGCAGGGACCTGTGGTTTCTGCTGAAGAAACCCTGCTGCAGATTCTTCTACGCACTTTTCAGCAGATCCCTGTTCAGGGAACACATGCCCATGGAACATGCTCTTCTGCATTACCTCTCCCGAGGCAACTGGAAGAGGTTCACATAGAGCCCTCTGGGGCTACAAACCACAGATGGATAACCAACTCTTCCCCATGGCCTACCAGCAGCTCTGAATGGGAAGGAAAGGAGAATGACACCTGTGTGGGCTTTGGTGGTGGTACATCTGTGATTGCTGAGGTTCAATGGGCATGACACAGAGTTCAAGAGCTGCTGCTGGGCTGAGTTGCTGCAATACAAGAGCTCTCAGGGAGGGAGGAGCATTGTTGATCGGGACTGTTGCAGAGGCTCTCCATCCTTTCCCACCAGGGTTCTAGGACCTCCAGCACCAGGCTGTCTGTCCCCTGACACAGAACACAGCACAGCATATGCTTGTTTTCATGAAACCCAGCAACAGACCTGGAAGTGACAAATACAGAAATGCAAAGTGTTGCTGTATAACAACACTACCACAGGTTTCCAGTGTTAGATGTCCTTTTCTGGTTCGCATCCTGCCAATTAAAAGTAGATTAGGGTCGTAGATGCACTGGATGATCTGTTTAGGAAAGGATCTTTGGTACCCCAAGGGTACAGCAGGCTGGGCAGGGTTGCACCCACCTGAGCTTTTAGCATCTGCACCACCTTTCAGGGCTCCTGTTCCTGCAGTGACCACCCTAACAGAGAAAAGCTTTCTCCTTCCAGCTCAATGGAGTTTTCTACACTGCCACCTGTGTTTGTTGCCTCGTGTCCTTTTGCTGTGCTCCTTGACCCTATAATCTCTCTTCAGGCCACTGAAGACAGCAGCAGGATCTCTCTGCAGCCTTTGCCTGCTGCTAAGTAATCCCCAGACACAGAGCTCCAGATGTAGCCTGGTGAGCCTGCATGAAGGGGAGTAACTACATTGTTCAGCCTCTCAGCTGCACTCTTCATGCTGCCTGGTACATGTTTTGCTTTACCTGCTGCAAGGGTGCACTACTGACTTATGTTCAACTTCCCATGGGGCTGTTCCATGGCAAGACTCTGCCTTTGGCCTTGCTAAGCTCAGGAGGGTCTGGAGGGCCCTTCTGCAGCTGGCTGACAGCTCTCTGAATAGCAGCCCTGCCCTTCAGTGCATCAACCACCAACTACTCCATGATGTCCATGGTTAATCTAGATGTTAAACAGCCCTGGCACCAGTTCTAGGGTGCAGCTGGATGTCCACCTGCTCAGTCCTGCATTGCAGATCTGGCTGCTTAGCTGCCATCCATCCCCCTGGTCCTTCCCTCCACCTTTGTTCACCGGCCCCCTCATCTAACAAGAGAAAATAACCAGGCAAAGGGGAAGGTGCCTCCTTAGTAAATCCCAACCACTTACTTCTCTTTCATGGGCTTGCAAATAGCTTCTAAGAAGAACCAAGTACTTCATGAGTAGTTACTTATTTTCTAACCAATCCCATTTCACAGAATCACAGAATCTTAAAGGTTGGAAGGGACCTCAAAAGGTCATCTAGTATATTTAGGAATCAAGCAAGTGAAATGTAGTTTTTTAATGCAAATTGCTTCTGCAATTTTCCATCTAGTGCGCAGAGTGAGCTCGGGGTTTGGCATCTGCTTCTGAACACACCAGAGCCTTTGGTTCAAAGCAGGCAGAAAAGATACTTAAATCATGGAATCACAGTATGGTAGGGGTTGGAAGCGCCCTCCAGAGGTCATCCAGTCCAAATCCTTTGCTAAAGCAGGTTCACCGCAATCGGGTTGCACAGGAACATGTTCAGGTGGGTTTTGAAAACCTCCAGATGAGATCCCACTACACCCTCCTTGGGCAGCCTGTCTGTAAGCTCTCTGCTCTGTAGGTCAAAACTTTCATCACACATATTCTGAAGCTGAGTTAGCATCATCAGAGGTCACCTAAAAGCATTTCACACAGAAAAGAGAAAAATATTGGTCTTCACACACTCTGTGAAATAGTGCTTTCCCACCTCTCATTCCTGCTGTGATCCCCTATATCACAAGAGATGGCTACAGGTTGTAGTGGGATAATTACACCTACTATTTGCAGCTTAATTAGGAAAAAGAAAGAAGGGAAGGGAAGGGAAGGGAAGGGAAGGGAAGGGAAGGGAAGGGAAGGGAAGGGAAGGGAAGGGAAGAGAAGGGAAGGGAAGGGAAGGGAAGGGAAGGGAAGGGAAGGGAAGGGAAGGGAAGGGAAGGGAAGGGAAGGGAAGGG
>WBNH01004762.1:20789-81561 GCA_013401255.1 Urocolius indicus | reverse complement strand
AGAAAAGAAAAGAAAAGAAAAGAAAAGAAAAGAAAAGAAAAGAAAAGAAAAGAAAAGAAAGAGTTCTCCTTTGCTTATCTGCTCTGATAACCATTATCACGTTAGAGTCTAAATGCTATGGGCACTTGGCAAAATGCGTAATTCTGCCAATCTGCTAAGGCAGTCAAGAGAAAGGAGAAGGGCATTTGATAGGAGCTAACTTTTTCTCACTGCCAGCCTCCCCATCAGCATTATCAGCAGGCTTTATAAAGAATTGTATCTGCTGCAGGTTGATAATGGTGAGCAGGGGTTTTCATTGGTATAGGAAGTAATCTCGGTGACCTTCAGCACAGTAAGGGGTATAAAAACCAAAGTGTTTTCCTTGGGTGACTGTTTGGGCACTAGTTGAATTTCTTAGTTTCTGAGAAGGACGTGTTTTGGGGAAATTTTGTGAGAAGATGGCAACTTTAAATGAAAAAAAGACCTGCAGTGAACGGATGGAAAATTTCCGTCGTTTTGTCTGGAATCCAGAAACAAGGCTCTTCATGGGAAGGACCTTAATTAACTGGGGTAGGTTTTCACATGCAAGCATGCTTCTTCCTTCTGGTGTGCTATAAAACCTTGGGTGTGGGGCAATCCTGATGGATGGGACACAATAGGGTGGTAGATGTGTTGAATTGTTACAGACATCAGTTCTCATATACCCCTCTAAGCTACTTTTACAGTGGCCCTATCAGCTGAATTAATTAGATCAAAACATTGATCCAAGCAGTTGCTGCAAATGTAAGACTGTTTTACAAATATCTGGCTGCAGAAGGTTGAGGCATCACTTTTTTTTTATTGTATGTAGTGACAGGAAAAGGGGTAATGGGATGAAGCTGGAACATAAAAAGTTCCACTTACATGTAAGAAAAAACTATTTCACTGTTCAGGTGAGGGAGCCCTGGCACAGGCTGCCCAGGGAGAGTGTGGAGTCTCCTTCTCTGGAGGTCTTCAAGACCCTCCTGGATGCATTCCTGTGTGACCTGATCTAGGTGGACCTGCTTCTGCAGGGGGGTTGGGCTGAATGATCTCTAAAGGTCCCTTCCCAACCCTACCATTCTGTGATTCTACTTCAAAAAAACAAAATTTAACATGTTAACAATTAACTTACTAATAGCTAACAGTGATGGTACAGTTCTGACATTGCTGACTAAAGGGGGTTCTGGAATATGGAGAATTTTGCTTAATTAGTGAGTGTCACCCAGTTGTCTGGAATTTTGCTTTTCTGAAATCCTTTTCTAAATTATTGCTTGCTTAGCAGATTTTGTCTCTTGTCACTGCCTGCTAGTGAATATTTCAGCTGAGTCTCCCTGCTCATAGCCAAACTTGTGTCAACAACAATGATATATTTTCTGATCAATCGACATTCTAAGGAGGGCAGCCCTGACCACTGTAAGGAAGACTTTGCTCTTCCTACAGACTATAAGAGTAGCTGTAAGTTTCCAGGTGACTTTTTGTCTGCCATGAAGCCTGTGAGTGGAGCTTATTGGCCAGTCTTAAAACCACAATGTTACACAAAAAGTAAAAGCAAAATGTGAGCCTATCTGATTTGGAGAAAAGAAGGTGCTACGAGGTGCTGATGATGACAGGGAGTGGATTTTGATGCCCATCCCAAATTAACCACTGCCTGCTTGTGGGGCATCAGCCATGTGTAAGACACTGTGCACATACAGACAGAAACACAACATTATCTGCATCTCACACCAGAATAAAATAGCAAAAGGACACATTTTCCTGGAGATGATTTCAGCTGCAGAAAGCACAGAAGTGATACGGGTCTAAAATCAACACAGCTGAAATACTGACATCTGGCATCCAAATAAGACAAGAAGCAACTTGTTTTTGTCGAAGAAATACCTTGGTTGTGTTGCTTTAGTCCACGTGTAATAAGTAGATAAATGTCCTTAAGATGTGAAGTTACTTCAGGAAGCCACACAATGTTTTAAGCTTTAAGTAATATGAGCTACTCACCAACTATTTCAAAAATCCATGTAAAACAATGAATTTACAAATTTGTCTAGGAGAATATTCTTTATAGTGCAAAGTTCCAAAATACGTGTCCCTTCCCAGGGAAAACCTCCCTTGGGCCAAGGGTGGAAAGGGGACAGACGCTGCTGCCAGAACAGGGACAGTCCCTGCTGTGGAGGGATCACTGCTTCACCTTGCTTGACAAATGAGATTTTTCTCCTCCTTTTTTTCCCCCAGTGTGGATCAGCCTATACTACCTAGCTTTCTACGTGGTGATGTCAGGCCTGTTCGCACTCTCTATATATTCTTTGATGAGGACGGTGAATCCCTATGAGCCGGATTATCAAGACCAACTGAAATCCCCAGGTACTGCCACAGTCTGACCTGCTGCTGCCCGAGGGGAGAGTTAAATGCCCACAGAGCTTGAATGGGAGGAGAGACAAATGTGGAATAAATTAGGTCAATTCTGCCTAAATTATCCCTGCAAAGGTTAACTTTCACCTGAAAAAAAATATTTGGTGCATTAATTTAATTCACTCGTTTAATATATTTTACATTAATATAATCTATATTGGTATATTAATGAACAGATGTATAATGTGATATAAATGAATGCATACATTCATTTATTTCATCACGCTATTGACGATGAGTGTCTGCCTGTAGCTGTCACCTGCAAGTGGAGAAGCCTTTCCTGGGCTGCAGGGTATGTCCTTTCCCCTTGGGCAGGGGTCGGCCCCTGGGGAAACCCTGGTTTCTGCTCCAGCCCCACCAAGCACCCTGGAGGGTTTTGGGGTACCCAATAAGGCTGCGGGGAGGGGTGCTGAGGTGAGCAGCCTGAGGTGGGTATTTCCTTGCTTGGAATCTTATTTGGAAAAGACTTTTAAGATCATCAAGTCCAACTGGTAACCTCACACTGCCAAGTCCATCACCAAACCACGTCCCTCAGCACTTCATTTGAATGTCTTTTAAATATCTCCAGGGATAGTGACTCCACCACCTCCCTGGGCAGCCTGTGCCAGGGCTCCTCACCAAACCTCATCATGAAAAAGTTTTTCCTGATTTTCAATCTAAACCTCTTCTAGTGCAATCTGTGGATATTTCCTCTTGTCCTCAACAGAGGGTAGCCAGCAGCATGGAAATTCCCTGGGAGAGCAGGAATCCCTTCCCAGCAGGATGTGTTGTGCCAGTGGCCAAGCAAGTAAAAATAACACAAAGATGTGTTGGATTGGGAATAAAGATTTGTAGGACATGAGGTGAGACTGAGGAGATCATCTGTGAGAGATCCTCAGTGCACACTACTGAAACTTCACCCCCTTAATGACTTGTTTTACAATGGGGAGGGGAAAAGGTAACTTTCTGAAGCTGTAGCCCTCAAAGTTATTCTGGCAGCTGTTGCCTGTAAAATGCAAAGTGTGGCTTTTCCAAAGGTGTTTCTCACACTGCAGTATGATCTGTTTCTTCAACCTGAAGAAACTATTGTAACTGCTGTTGTTAATGAGTCCTAGGGAAATCCAGCACAATTGCTGGAATGATTTTGCAAGCTGCTCTGATAATAGCATGGATATACATGAAGAGACAAGAGTTTAGCAAAAGCAGAAGCTTTAGGGCATTGCTTCAACAACTCACAGCCAAGATGGTTTCTGTACATGGTTAAAGCCTCCCCAGTAAAGCCTGGGGATCTCTGAGGCATACAATAGAGTCTTGATACAGTATAGTTACTATTCCCAACTTAAAATAAACTAACTGTGTCTTGCACCTCTCCTCTGCTTTGCCTTCCCTTTTTTTTTTTCCCTCACAAAGGTGTAACATTACGACCTGACGTTTATGGTGACAGAGGACTACAAATTTATTACAACGCATCCGACAACAAAACCTGGGAAGGTTTAGTGACAACTCTTCGGACTTTTCTGACAGGTAAAAAACCCCAGGTTTCCTGCACAATGTTGAAGAAATATGCTGTCACATCTCCCATATTAGGTCTGAGGACCTGAAGCCAGTGTTTCTGTTTTCTATTTGTCCTTCTGAAATCACAGGTTTTGAGTGGAAAATGCACCTTCTCAAAGGGATGGGCAAACCACCTCATGAATCTATAAATCAAACATAAGTAAACACATCTTATTAAAATGAAATCCCGCTTCAGGGCTTTTACTTTGCTTAATCTTAAATAGCCTTAAGAAAATAGGCCAATAGAATGTTTGAAGGAAGAGAGAGGAAAAAAGGCTTTCAAAACCAGTCTCATCTAATCTAACACTATCCGTGACCACAAATATCAGTGTCATTGTCAGCTTTGTGAAGTCATTGCATAGTGTCATCAGAGAGTATCTCTGTGCATTTATGTTCCTTCTGAGCCTTAATAGCGTGTTTCTGTGTTTCTCATGTCTACATTGAGACAAAATATATTTGTATATATACTTTATAGGGAGCTATCAACACAAATTGCCAGTCTGAACTCAAGTTGACCTCTTTTTTTGTGCTTTACTTGGGTGTTGTAAAAAACATCCCGAAGTCCCAGACAATCTAAACTTTCCTCATTCCATCTAATCCCAACTTCACTTGAAGTATGGTCTCCCATGATAGAACCTCCAGCCTGATACTGTTCCTTCCTTTGTACATCTAGCATACACGCCAGCTGCTCAGCATCTGAACATCAACTGCACTGGTGACAAGTACTTCTTCCAAGACACCTTTGATGGCCCGAATAAAACAAAACTATCCTGCAAATTTACCTCAGATATGCTGAAAAACTGCTCTGGCATCACAGATCCGACTTTCGGATTTCCGGAAGGAAAACCCTGTTTTATTGTAAAAATGAACAGGGTAAGTACAAGCTCAAGATGCTGAACAGGAAAGAATTCACCAAGAAACCCCTGATAGCTCAAGTCTCTGTTGGGGAGCTGCTGTATCATCTGCTGCCATGGGCTCTAAACTCTGCTTTGTACTGGGAAGAAAAATTTGTGTGCTTTTCCTATTAGACCTCCGGAGAGCTCAGGAAGACTTGGTCACAACATCCCTAGGAAAGTAAAGGAGGGCAAAACAATCCCTGAACTGACTCCCTAAGGCTTTGGCTTTCATTTAGTGGTGGGGTATCTCTGTAGTGCTCTCATCCAACCAACTAGCATGTAAAACAGTTTCGTTCTGCAGTGCTGTGATCCTGTGCCTTCAGCTGAGGCATTGGGGTGTGACAGGAACCAAAGTGATTTCAGAGATACTTGCACACCTTATTTCTTCATTCTGCAATTAAAATCTTTAGCAGAACCTATAAAAACAAAATTCAGATCTGGTAGATATATTTTCTTTCCGGTGAAAATCATCAACACGTGGGTTTTTTTGAAAGGAAAAAAAGTATCTTCTATGCTTCTTTTAATTTTTTTAGGACATTGATAAAGGCATTTTAGTTTTGCTTTCAGGTAAAATTCTGAGCCTTCTGATTTGATTTCAGTAGAAAATGAAGAGCTCAATTCTCCTCCAATTCCTGATGGACAAAGTCACTTGATTTTTGGTTTGCTTGCACCCTAGATATTTTCAAGAATTTGTGCAAGATCTAACTGTGAGAGGAGAGCTCTGTCCCTGATTTTGGTTGGTGAAATGCAGGCTTTTCCCCAAAACATGTTTGTCTCCTTCAGCAAGGTTGCAGGTCAGCCCCAGCAGGGGAAAGGCATATGGATAGCACCCTGGGGGCTTTACCTCCTTTTGTCTTTGCTCCTACAGATACAACCCCACTGTTTTTGTAAGATGAATTGGGCCTGAAGGTTTCTGCCAAAGCCAAGGATTTCTAACATGGCAAAAGATTAAAAGCACAGATTCTGTTTCTATAGTATCACAGCATGGTAGAGGTTGGAAGGGACCTCTTGTGATCATCCAGTCCAACCCATGCTAAAGCAGATTCACCTAGATCAGGTCGCACAGGAATGCCTCCAGGAGGGTTTGAAAACCTCCAGAGGAGACTCCACACCCTCCCTGGGCAGCCTGTGCCAGGGCTCGCTCACCTGAACAGGAAAGACATTTCTCCTCCTGTTCCAGTAGCAGTTTCTGTGTTCCAGCTTGTGCTTGTTATCCCTTGTCCTGTCACTGAAGCACTGCAGAAAAAGATTTCTCTCATCCCCTCAACACTCACCCTTTTGATGTTTGTAAGTATTGGTAAGGGCCCCTCTCACTTTTCTTCTCTTATCCAGGCTAAACAGCCCCAAGTTCCTCAGACTTCTCTCATCAAAGAGAGATGTTTTATTTTACCGGCACACAATTAACTGTTTTTAAAGTTTCCTGGCTGCCTGGGCATCAGAAGGAGCCAGGGGTATGTGTGGGTAGATGACCTGGACTTGACAGAAGGTGCCACACAACCTGTTCATCCTGGTCAGTGTCAAGTTCTGCTTCCTAAATATCCAGCCACAACACGGTTGTTCACCAACGTATGCTCCACACTGCCTTATGCAGAAACACACTAAGCACCCTCTTAAGCTCATTTGTATCTGTTTGCTCATCTTTATCTCAAAACCATCTCCAAGTTGACCAAATGTGTGATTTCTATTTCAGATTATCAAGTTTCTCCCTGGCAACGGCACTGCACCGAAGGTAGACTGTACATATGTGGTAAGTGAACGAGGTCTGAATCTCAAAAATGTCAAGCACTCCAGATCTAGTAGCAAGTGAAATGCAGCTGTGACCAGAAAGATTACCCTGCCCTATACCTCTGTAAATCAGATAATTCTGGCCAAATACTGAGAATAGTCTCAGTTCTGCACAATTTCTTGCAACAGTAGAATCCTAAGAACAACAAAAATTGATTGCTTTATTTTAAATCACCCAGAAAGTTGTTATTCCATGCTGCAGAGCAGCTTTGCTGTTTGCTTTCAGCTCGCAGTGGCAAAGTTCAGGTCTCAGAGCAGCTCCTTCAGGTCCTCTGCACATTTGAGTAGGTCCCCACTCACTGAATGCACAAACTGCTTATGAACACAAAATCACAGAATCTTAAGGGTTGGAAGGGACCTCGAAAGATCATCTAGTCCAACCCCCCTGCCAGAGCAGGACCACTTAGATTAAGTCACACAGGAACTCATCCAGGTAGGTTTTGAATGTCTCGAGAGAAGGAGACTCCACAACCCATCTGGGCAGCCTGTTCCAGTGTTCTGTCACCCTCACAGTGAAGAAATGTTTCCTTATGTTTCTTTGGAACCTCTTGTGTTCCAGCTTGTACCGGTTGCCCCTTGTCCTATCATTGGACATAATTGAGAAAAGCCTGGCTCTATCCTCCTGACACCTGCACTTCACGTATTTGTAAACATCAATGAGGTCACCCCTCAGTCTTCTCCTCCAAACTGAAGAGCCCCAGCTCCCTCAGCCTTTCATAAAGGAGATGCCCCACTCCCTTGCCTTTTTTTTTTTTTTTTTCTCGGCAACAGCAACAGCAGGAGATTCCCATTTTTCTTTCAAAAATAAACATAACACCATTGCTGAACACATTGCTCACCTTTAGTTTTGAGACACACCACATAGCACTGTGCAGCACCAAAACGCCCAGGGCTAGCTCATGCTTGCCCAGCTGACAACATTCCTCTCTTTACACACAGGGCGACGAGTCTCGCCCACTGGAGGTGGACTACTACCCAGTGAATGGTACCTTCAACCTGCACTACTTCCCCTACTATGGAAAAAAGTCACAGGTGGGTGCTCACGGATTTCAGTACTTTTCCTCTTTATCTTCGTGGAAGAGGAAACGTACGGAGCATGTCTGCAATCTTACAAGAACTGGAGAGAAGGTTAAATTTAAGGCTTCATTTTTAACCAGAAGTGTAAAATTGCTTTTCTGGTTTTTTTTTCTCTCCCTCCTCCTAGCCCAGCTACAGCAACCCTTTGGTAGCTGTGAAATTTCTCAACATTACGAGGAACGTAGAAGTTAAAATAGTGTGCAAAATCATTGGAGCTGGAATTACCTTTGATAACGTTCATGATCCGTATGAAGGAAAAGTGGAATTTAAACTGAAAATAGAAGACTGAGCAGCAACAGAGACACTCCTGAAAAACACGTGTGGAGAGTAAACTTACCTATTATCACATGCACTCATATTTATTTTCTCACTATGATTTCCACATAAATTGATGCAAATTACAGCGCAAGGAAATATTTTCTACTGAAAGATGACCCACGTAGCTAAAAATCAAGATACCTCTCTCAGTTTGTGAAGGAGATGAGGATTATCTCAATGTACATAGCTAAATATTCCATGGCTACAATACCTTGCTGCCTTCATACAAATACTTGTGCAAAACAAGTTTCCTCTGAACAGCTGTGCCTTTGAAGAAAAATAAGTATAGGATCAAAACACTGTTTTCTGTCACTTTTCAAACCCTAATAAATAACTGATGTATGACACTACCGTACGGATATTGAGCAATAATTAGCTAGAAAAAAGAAATCAATACTTTGAAATACTGGCAAGAAATACAATTCTCAAACTCTCTTGTATAGGATGGATGAATTGTAAAAGTATATGAAATTACCTGCATCCTAGCTAATGCATTGGCTTTTTGTACTAGTCAGCCAAGTCGGACTGTTTTTAGCTGACAAATCAATTACTGCAAAAGAAGACAACTTGAAATCTGTCCTCTAGCTTACAGATTTTATTGTACCACTTTCAACTCCTGTATATATGTAACTTAATAAAAATGACCAGCAAGTCTGTAACACCCAGTTACATCCAGGAGAACTGTGTTCATTTAACTATTACAGGTTGTCGTTTGTTTGAGAGTTTTTCCAGCTTATTTTAGTAGAACAGTCCTATATTCCAATGATGGCTTTGGCTTGCTTCTAATTATCTGGAAGATGCAGAAATAACATTTCAGTAAGTGAATCTAAAATTTGAGACATCTACCACATATGATCAAGATCCGCCTGGACGTGTTCCTGTGTGACCTGATCTAGTTGAACTTGCTTCTGCAGGGGGGTTGGACTAGATGATCTCTAAAGGTCCCTTCCAACCCCTACTGTTCTATGATATGATAAAGACACTACATGGCTGTGTCTGTATTGTATGTTTGTTAGATGAAGTGCAGGATGCCTTGGTCAGAGAATAAACATTGCACAACAAAAAAAAAGATATAGAGAAGAAACCATTTTACACCTTCACTGCCTGAAGATTTTAGGAAGAAGGAAGATGTAATAGGTCAACCTCCTTTACCATAGTAGTGTTCAGAGAGTAAGCTTGCTGAAGTAATCCACTTGAAGGGAATATTTCCCTTTCAAAATCACAAACGGTATTTGATCTTTTCTTAGAAAAAAATGCATTCTGCATTTCAGAATCAGTAAGAAAATGTATCCTCAGAACTGTTTTGTTTTTTTTTTCCCCTGGCCTTTCATGTTTCAGTTTTTTACAGTGGGAATTTGTCTCTCTTACGAGACTGAATGAAAATAAATTTCATTTCCTTGTTGGAACATAGCTCTTCCCCTGTGCATCTTTCCAAAATAACATGGAAAAGAATAAAATACTTTTGATGACAAAATAGTAATTCATGTTTAAAGGTTATTCAAGGCTGTCTATAAACAGAACATGTAAATATTACCAAAAAACCCAAGAACTCTACCTTTGCCGTCTCTAACACAGGCAGATTCTCTGCCTGACTATATTTGATTTAGCATCTACCATTTGCATGTCTGCATCAAATGATATGGGATGACAAGCTCACATTTTAGCTGGCACCGTGTCACGATGCAGGGAGATGATGAACAAATTTCCCACGGACTGGGGAATCTGCATAGCCACAGCTTCACAATGAGAGCCTAGAACAATTTAAGAAAGATCTTTGATGGTATAAACACACTGTAAGATTGAAGTGTTCTCACGCTGACTAAAGGATGATACATTCTCAAGTAAAAAGTATGCAGGTCCATCAGTTCTTCAAGTACAAAGATTGTCACCCTAAATTTAGATTTCTCTTGAACTTTTACCCCTCTGAGATTATCCTCTCTCTTTTCTGGAATTAATAACAATAGAGAACAAGGTGTGTGGCCAGAGTAGCTGAAGTGGAACAGCTCTGTGAAAGCTCAGTGTGTTAACCTGAGTATAGTTAGTATTAGCTTGCCTGAAAGCCAAATGTAAGCGTGCTTAAACAGCAGAATGATCAGCATGCAAGTATTCTGTAACAGTGCAATGGCACATCCCAACTCTACGTGCTAGCACTTCATGCAGTGAGCAATGTAACCCTCAAAACAGCAAGGACAGGCTGGCACAGTTGTGCTTTGGAGATATCCATGTGACGGAAGTGCCACGATAAAGACCCAAACACACACAGGGGAAGGATAACGGGCATGGCATCCTGCCCATGGCGTAAGGCTGACAAATACAAAACCAAGTTAACAAATAGCTGAATCCCCCTTTAAGCTGGGGGGGGGGGGGGGGGAAGGGGAAGGCAAGAAGCATAAACTACCAAGAATGACAGAGGAGAAATTGAAACAGACATGTCCTGTGGTGGAAGAGTGTTCCAGCCTGATGACCTTCACCTCTGAGACTAACAAGGACCTTGGCCATCAGCACCAGCTCCATGTTATTATATATCCATAGACAATTTAGCACACAAATGTTATAGACTAAAGGTTTCATATAAGTAGCAACAATGATTAACAACATGCAACAACTAACCACTAGCACAAAGTGTGTTGTTAAGGAACTAATTCAGTGGTTTTGTTATCAAGTTTAAAATTGGCCTCATTTATCAGTCTCTCACTGCAGGTCTCCAGTTCCTTGAGAGACAGATATAGAATGGTTGGAAGGGACCATTAGAGATCATCTGGTCCAACTCCCCCTGCAGAAGCAGGTTCACCTAGATCAGGTCACATAGCAACATGTCCAGACAGGTCTTGAAGACCTCCAAGGAAGGAGACTCCACACCCTGCCTGGGCAGCCTGTGCCAGGGCTCCCCTATCCTCACAGTGAAATAGTTTTTTCTTACACTTAAGTGGAACTTTCTGTGCTCCAGCTTCGTCTCATTACCCCTTGTCCTGTTGCTAGCTACAATAGAAAAAAGGGATGCTCCAACCTCCTGACACCCACCATTTAGATATTTGTAAATGTTAATAAGATCCCTCCATACAACATACAAAACATATATGCAATAACATATATAGATGCATACATATAGATGTATACATGTACATAGATATGCATTAATTAACTTGCAAGATTAGATATTGGACCAAAGAATACAACTGTGTATTGGTTAGGACACTGAAGTAGCCTATTTACAAGTAAACTCCAATTTCTGAGTTTAGTTAGCTGTGGATGAAGCAGGACAGCTGACAGAGAATGCAGGCTGCCCATGTCCCCGGAGCAATGGAGGAGAAAGGCAGGCGTTACCCCAGGAGACAACCAGGGTGGCAGTCAGTGCCAGACTGTTTGCCCTTTTTCCTATCAGCTGTGTAATAGAGGCTACTCAGGGGAACAGGTAAAGGGAAGAAAATAACATGAAACTACTATTATTGATTTCTTATACTAAATAAATTTCAGTTTCCTGACTTATCTCGTAAAAGTGTTAAGTGAAACTCTTAAAGATCAGTTCAGATAGAAGATAAACAAGGCAGTTGTGTTGAGATGTATCTTTGTCTTGACACCTCCATCTGTTCTTAGGAATACTCATATGACTGGGAAAGCCAATAACTGAAGTTTGAAGTCCTAATGTCTCTTATTAAATATTATGAAACAAAGAGTGCAAAAAAACACTGAATACAAGCTCCTTGATGCTTAAAGGACTTTTTGTGCTATGACTAGACTACAGAAAGTTCAGAAGGTTTGCCCTTTACCTTTCAGAATTGCTAAGTATTATAAATTAATAAGTCTTTGCTTAATGGTCTCACATAATGTCTTTGCTATTGCACCTGGGAATTCCTCTCATCGTGTCATGTAACTGGTTTTAATGTCTTGCCTGTAAATAAAAGTTGGGTAGAGATTGATTCTGTAGCAAAATAAAGCTAATCATGTGCTGGATGCAGAATAATAGCTGCATCAATAATGCTTGCACTAAATACTCTGTACTTTGCACACACACTTGCTTCATGTGTTTCTTTCATAAACAGAAGCTACAGCTCAAACAAGATTATGTTTAAAATAAAAAAAAAGATGTGCATGAAAGAACAAGTGTCATAGAATCATAGAATGGTAGGTTTGGAAGGGACCTTTAGAGATCATCTAGTCCAACCCCCCTGCAGAAGCAGGTTCACCTAGATCAGGTCACACAGGAACATGTCCAGGTGGGTCTTGAAGACCTCCAGAGAAGGAGACTCTACACTCCTCTAGGCAGCCTGTGCCGGGGCTCCCTCACCTGAACAGGAGAGAAGTTTTTTCTTCTGTGTAAATGGAACCTTTTGTGTTCCAGCTTCATCCCATTACTCCTTGTCCTGTCACTGGATAAAATGGAAAAAAAGGGATGCCCCAACCTCCTGACACTCACCATTTAGATACTTGTAAATATTAATAAGATCCCTCTGAAGTCTCCTCTTCCCTGTCCTTGAGCTGGGGAGCACAGAATTGGACACAGGACTCCAGATGAGGCCTCACCAGGGCAGAGTAGAGGAGGAGCAGAACCTCCCTTGACCTGCTGGCCACACTCTTCTCGATGCATGCCACGATGCTATGGGCCTTCTTGGCCACGAGGGCACATTGCTGGCTCATGGTTAGTTTATTAACAACCAGGACTCCCAGGTCTCTCTCTGCAGAGCTGCTCTCCAGCAGGTCAATGCCCAGCCTGTACTGGTGCATGGGGTTGTTCCTTCCCAGATGCAGGATTCTGCACTTGTCCTTGTTGAACTTCATGAGTTTCCTCTCTGCCCAAATCTCAAGCCGGTCGAGATCCCACTGAATGGCAGCACAGCCTTCTGGGGAATCAGCCAGTCCTCCCAGTTTGGTGTCATCAGCCAACTTGCTGAGGGCACTCTCAGTCCCCTAATCCAGGTTGTTGATGAAGATGTTGAACAAGACTGGCCCCAGAACCGATCCCTGTGGAACTCCTCTGGCCAGAGGCCTCCACCTCGATTCTGTGCCATTCACGGACTCTGTCATTCAGCTCTCGATCCACCTCACTGTCCACTCATCCAAGCCACACTGCCTGAGCTTTCTGATGAGGATGTTATGGGAGACAGTGTCAAAAGCCTTGCTGAAGTCAAAGTAGATGACATCCGCTGCTCTCTCCTCATCTAGGCAGCTGGTTATGCACTCATAGGCGGCTATCAGGTTGGTCAAATGGGATTTCCCCTTGGTGAGTGCATTTTGACTCCCCTCAATAACCACTTTTTCCTTCATGTTTTCTAACATTTGGTCCTTTTTCTCAATTTAATTTGAAAACCACTCTCTCACTGGGGACAAAGACTGTTCACTTTCCAATTTCTTTTTCTTGACACCTGAGCACTAATAGTGGATGCATAGCATTCTATTAAGAGCAGAAATGAGGTTGAAAATCCCCTTTTTAAGATCCTGCTACACCTCTCCCAGTCTCAAATGAGAAAGAACTAAATTCTGGAGTAACACTTGGGACAATGCCCTTCATCATTAACATTTGTATTTGTGTAGTCCTACTGTTACCAATGTGCAAGTTCTATTGTTCCAAACAAAATATGTTCCAGGGGTTCTTTACCATCTTTATCAACTACACAACTACCTTTAATTATTCTGATTACAAGCCCCAGTCCTTTAATCTTGTGTACCTTTTCTCTCCAGTACTGATAAACCTAATAAAATGGGGTATCTTTTTGTGTGACTTGACACACATTTTCCTTTTTTCTTTAATAAACCAAAACAGAGTTCCTTAAATCTCTCCGTAAAACATGTTGACCTTAGGTATCAAATAATTGGGGGAAAGGATTTTTTCTTACTATTTCCCAGTTTTTTCCAATGTCATCATTAAATGCTGCTGCTGCTGACTATTGGTCTCACTGTGTGTATATTCATTATTGGTTTTACCTATACATCCCAAATCACATTAGCTAGCTCCTTAAAACAACACGTAGGAGACACATGCAGTTTTTATCCACCTTGACACCCAAATGACTCTTAAGATCCTACATTTTCAGCACAGTCTTATCTCCTGGAAGTGTAGATTGAATCCTTCATTCAAAAGATGCGTAGTTTACCTTTTTTTGCCAAGCAATCTACATTAATCTGTCCTTTTCATTGTTTGCTTCTTTTCTAACCAGTATCACTTAAAACTATTTTCTAATGTTCTTCTGGGCTATTGAATAAAAAGTTAAACAAAAGTATAGTCTGACTTGATGCAGCTATTTAGTCAGTGACAACTCCATAAAACCTAATTTTGATTCAGCAGTGAATAGTTAATTTAACACACAATTTGTTAATATAGTAAGAAACATTATTTAAGTCCAGAATACAGTGAAACAGAAAAGGCTTAAAGATGAACACATCATTGTTTCCTTCACCAACTAAGAAGTTGCACTCTCCTCCCATGTTCATTTTCTAGAATGGTTTGGTTTGGGTTGGAAGGGACCTTAATGATCATCTAATTCCAATCCCCCCATCATGGGCTGGAACACCTTCCCCTTCCTTCCTTGAGACCAGGATGCTCAAAGCCCCATTCAACCCAGCCTTGAACACTGCCAGGGATAGAGTACCCAGAGCTTCTCTGAGCACCCTGTTCCAGTATTTCACCATCTTCACAGTGAAGAATTTCTTCCTCATATCTAATCTAAATCTCCCCTCTTTCACTTTGACGCCATTACCCCTTGTCCTGTCACTCCATTCCCTCGTCAAAAGTCCCTCCCTATCTTTCCTGTAAGGCCCCATTAGGTACTGGGATGCTGCTGTAAGGTCTCTCGGTGCCTTCTCCAGGCTGAATGATTACAACTCTCTCAGCCTGTCCCGTAGGACAGGGAGCTCCAATTCGTTGGTCATCTTTGTGGTGATATTGGACAAGACCTATTCTGTACTTTGTCATTAATAATTTGCCTTCCAGGCTTTTAATTTTCTTTTAGCTATTTCCTTCAACAGTTTTTCTGATACAAAGTTTCAGGGCTGATCTCCAGCTGCTTAGACCACATTTGGACAGGACTTCCTCACATCACTTTGAAAGCCAGCCCTCCACAATTATTTCAGTCTGTAAGAACTTAACTGTCAGCATCAGAAATGCAGAGATCCGTTGAACCTCAGCATAAATTACCTGGGCTGCCTGTTTTAAAAGACTCAAGCTTCCAGTATGTGCTTAATGTTCTGCTTTATTTTTAATGAATTCTCTCAAGTTTACACAAACCCTGCCCATAGTCTGTACCTTTGTGGTCTTTCAACGTGCTATGATGCAGAAACTTTCTATTGTGCTCTGACCAGCCCTCCTGATTTACAACGATGCACCACGATGTGTAAACAGCTATATGTTAAAAGAAGATGTAATCCTTGAGCCCAAGTCTGGACTTTAACCTATTCAAACCATCCAAAAATGTACCAAATCAAAGAGATCGTAACAGAACAAAGGAAAGTACTTGAGAAGATACCATATGGGCCATTTTCGATTAACACCAGGCTCCTTTATTCTCCGCCACATCAGGACATTCTGCCTTTATCACAGCAAAGCTGTCGATCAATAATTGTAATTTTCTCTGGTTAATGTTTTGCTTGTTAGTGCCACTGTACTTTGAAAGCCTCTCTGGGGTCCAACGAAGTGAGAGGCAGGCACAGAGAGGTGTCAACCACCACCATGCCAGTGAGAATTACAGAAGTAACCAAGTGGTGCGGTGCAGCAGAAAATATTCCCGTGTTTCCGTTGTCGCCCTTCTTCATTCTGCTCTCAGCATCAGCTCTATTTCTGCTTCTTAGAAATCTCATCTTCCAGGAAGACAGTCTTCACTTGTACCCTCTCAATCACCTTTTCCATTTTAGAAGTCTTTTGACAGCTACTTTTTTAAAGATAACTTTTGAAGATGAGCTGAGCTTCCATTCTTTTTCTGATGATTCATCAACACACAGGCAAGCCAGATGGCCCACTTATTAGCTCGTTGATGATACTTATAGTATCAGGCTGAAAGGCATCTCAGGCCTCCTCCAGTGCAATTGCTGCTGAATACATGGTCAGGTGTGATGTCAGACTCTACCCTGCTCTGCGCTCTCATCCTGACTGGTCTGGAAAGCCCTAAGGATGGAGTCAGCACAAGCTATCTGGGAAATCTGTTCCACATCTTGACCATCTTCCCTAAAACAGTATATATACTCTCATTTACCATGATGATCATTCCAGTAGCATTACATCAAGATTTATGTTTTTATTCACCCTTTTAATATCAAAGTAGCATCTTGTTTTCAGATTTTACATTAACATGAAGATTTCATAATCCTTCTATTCACTGATAAAGAAATGAAGAGATTTATCTTGTGATGGTGACCTCCTTCTATGAACAATTTAACAAATGGTCATCTTCAAGGGTCAGTACCCTATCAGCCTCATTTATTTCTTCTTCACTTGCAAGAGATGCTTTTCATTGAAGGAAGATATTGGAAAAAAGTCCCTTAAGTCGCAATTGCTTTTCTTTAGTTACAACAAGCAAACTCCTACAGAAAAAGCAAAACCATTTCCTTTTGAAACAAAACACCTGAATAAATGTTTCTTGTTATGTGTGTCAAAACAGAGAGACAGTCTTTCAAAGCTCAGTATCACTTTAGAAAACCAGTAGCAGATGCATCACACTCCCAGTATTTATCTGCAGGACAATTTCAGAATTATAAATACACAGTTTACAACTTTTCATCTTCTTCAGATCATAAAAGTGCTGACAAAGGAGTAACATGTCCCTGTCATGTCTATCCACAGACTAAGCCATTATTACCACTCATTGCTTTTACCATTATTTAATCTTCAACTGAATTTTAATTTCTATCTCCTTTCAGTATTTTACTTCCACAGACTTCCCCTTACATTATTTCTGCTTTTGATCATCCTTTTTCTACCTGTAAGCATGGTACTGCTCTTTTCAGAGATCAGAACCATACAGTTTAAAGTTATCTCCCACCTTCCAGTTCCTTCCATGCCTGACATTACTAACATCTGTTCTATGCCCTTCTATGCATTTTTAAAATCAAGTTGATACTACTAGTCTTTGAAAAGTCTCCTCTTGTTTTCTTCTTACTTCTTCCCAACTTACATCACCTCCTCTTTTAATGACTTCTGCAAAGACCATTAGTTTTAATCTTTTGTTTCTAGTTCCTTCCTGCTAATATTTCTTCAAGTCTCCTTTCCTCATTTCCACCTCTCCCTTCACCATAGATCTCTTTCCTATTCTCCTCTTCCTCCACCTAAACAGTATGACTAGGTAGCTCCTCAAAAACTAGCAAGTAATTAAAAGGTCTCCAGATTTTCTCTCGTTTCCTCTATTAGAAATCTCTTTGAAACAAAAGTAACATAGAATTACAGAATCATTTATGTTAGAAAAGACCTTTAAGATCAAGTTCAATAATAAATATAATATAAATATAGATGAACTCCTCCAAACCACTCCAATGGTGTTTGTTTAATCCATCCCAGAGATTCATCAGTAATGAAAAGCAAACAAAGTAACATCTTTGGAAATGTATGTTTTGCCACACTTCCATGCTCACTTTGAGGTAACAGGTGCCATCTGAGACCTATTGTACCGATTCAGCCTTCCTTACTTAACATCTGTGTGTTCCATTTTTTGCAGGGTAATCTTGAATCAGGTATCAGAGATTTAGGGATAACTGGCATAATCCCCTTGGACTGTCAAAGTTCCTTGACAAATATTGTTGGACTCTGCAGATAAAACTGCCATTTAACAGCAAAGAAAACTTGAATCAGCTGACCCAGTTGTGATAAGAACCCTGCTTCTAGCATTAGCACTGCAAAGAATAGCATCTTCATTGAGAAGCAAAGCATTCAATTAACACTCTCCCAAATGGTTTTCCCAGGCCATAAAACTGAGTAATTTGCTTGGTTCAGTCAACAAGGTTTGATATCATTAGAAAATGTTCAGTGCCTATCAATCGCTCTGCAGTAAGCGTCCCACATCCCCTTACCACAGAGGATTTGTCAAAGCAAAATCCCTCAGGGAAAAAACACATTACACAGTTTGTATTTACCACAGCGTTTAAGTGCCTCCAGGAGCCCTTACCACAGACAGAGCAGTTATTAGACTGTAAGTCGCCTCTGCAGCAACTCCCTGAAGACTGTGGAAGCAACAGATCCTGACTCTAACGGCAGTCTGCAGAGACTGAGCCAGTACAGCAACCTGCATTTTCAGATGAGGGCAGAGGATATGATACAACAAAAAGGTTTTGAGTTGAAGTATACGGAAAGTAGATGAAGACCTGCTTTGAGGACATAGGAATGTATGAGGGAAAGCCAGGACTGAGGAATATGGGATGAAAAGTTAGGAGAGTAAACGTAGGATTTGAAACAGAGAATATGGATTAGAGTACTAAGACTGGCCTGACACGCTGAGGAGCAACATGGTTGAAATAAGGAGACGTTAAAGAAGAGAGTATACAGGGTAAGATACTGCTTTTGGCATTTGAAGTTATCAAGACCTATAAGGACAAATTACTAAATCAAAGCAAAAACTATGGGCCTTCTGTAGCGCAGATGCATTATCCTGTGACAGTTAATTCTGAGTCTTGTGATGAGAGGAAGTGAAATGTTCTAAGATAACCCTAAAATTAGAAAAACCACAGAGCTTGTTAAAAATGCCCATGCGCCTTTTATTAATAAAAACTAACAGTGCCAAGGTTAAACAAGTCAAACAATTATAGTCTCTTTATATTCCATAAAATATTACAGAAAAGTTTATTTGTGTTTCAATAAAAAGACTACTGTCTTAGAATAGGCAGCTGACAGTATTTGTGCAGTTAATTGTTTGTGAATAAATTTAAAAAGACTACCACCTGCCCTGAAATTCCTTTTATAAAAATGAACTATTAAAAATGATTGACAAATTTTGAGTTAAAAAACTTAAAACATTCTCTATATTTAATTTCAACTTTATAATAGATTACAGGAAGATGCTTATGAAACAAATACAAACATTTGTTTCAGTACATGTCTTTATATGATAGACTTATAAGTATGTAAACAACTATATAATAAAAAGTTTCCAAAGTCTGCCTGTAAGAAATCAGGCAAATTTTACCATAAGCAATAAATCATTCCAAACCTTCAAGACATTTTATATAGCTGCATCAACTGGCAGTAAACATTTGCCAAAAACTTTGTAATTCATATGTCCCAATATACAGTGAAAAGTATATAAACTCGATGGAATCATAATGTTAGATATAATTTAAGGGAAAATAAGTTCACAACAACATTTGTGGAATTTAACATGTAAAAAAGTAGGACGTATCTTTCTTGTTTGGTTCTTTGGACACTGCGTGATTAACAAAAAACACTACTACATTAGCTCACTATCCCTCAGAAAGTGGCATCATCAAAATACACTCCAAATAAATTGCCATTCAGTGTATTCATTTTCCACAGAAGGACAGCATTTTATTTCTCAACAATGTGTCTACATTTTCTTTAGCAAACTTTTCAAGAACATTTGGGGCAAAATCCATTTTCCTTCAAGTAAAAAAAACCAACCCAACCAAACAAAAAACAATCAACAAACCAAAAACCCCTAAACCAAGAGTAAATAAAGGCTCTGCATTAACACACTGGTATCAAAAACACACATCCACACCACGTTTAAAAATATCCTACATAAAACAATCCTTGTTTGCTTATCAGAGGTGCAATTTCTAAACTCAGAACTGCTTACCAATATTCTCCTTGAGGGATGGGGCAAAGTAACTTGAGACACTTCTCCCTAGAACAATTTATTCCTGAAGCTTGCTGAATTTTAACAAAAAATAGTCTACAAGCAAAGGGCATCAGTCGTCGTCATCATTTTCATTAAAATCATCGTCGTCATCATCGTCATCCCCAACATAAGAAACTGGTGTTTCGACTCTGGAGCCACTGTACTGAGATCCATTGGAACTTGTAGCCAACATCCCATCTCCACCATTGGAAAAGTCACTGAAACAAAGAAGCAAATAGAGGCCAGTTGGCATTGCTTAATGACGTTTCCCAGTTTACTGTGCTTTTAAATATAGCCATGTGTCTATTCCGTTCTTTTAATGCATCTGCCACTGATACTTTATAAACTGTCTTTAATGTATGTCTGAGGTGTTTCTCAAAAGCAGAAATAGTTGAAATACTTTTGAAATGATTCTTAGTAGGTTTCTTCTAAAGTACATTTAGTGTTAAGGCTACACAGTGATCTAAACTCTAATATTTTTATGTCACAAGTGAATCACATCTTTCAAAAGCACTGGTCTTAACTCAGAGACTTGAAAAACTTGAGGAATTAATAGCTTTTCCCCTTAACTCCTTGGTATGACAGAGCAAACTATCACTGCTGCACATGCTGTACTTCCAAGTTGAAATTGTATTCTTCTCATTATGTTTTTGTTCTTTTTTTTTAATTACAGAAACACAAACCCCAACTTCTTTGCCATCTCATATTTTTCCCTGTGAGTATCCCTACACTAAAGAGCCATCTCTTGGTTACAAACCCTTGACAATACGTTTTTCTAAAAATCACAGAAATAGCATCCCCAACTTGAAAGGCATTAATCATTTAAAAATTGCTTTCAAGTACATGTTTGCCAGTATTTTTTTTAATCCATCTAACACACATAATCAATCATGCACAGTTGTTGCATAAAGCTAATTCAATGGTTTATCATAAAATAACCATTTCAGCTGGAAGAGACCTTTTTAAGATCACTGAGCCCAGCCTTTGTTCCAGCCCTATCAACCACTAGACCATTTCTCTAAGAGCAACATCCACCTGTTTCTTAAACACCTCCAGGGACAGTGACTCCACCACCTCCCTGGGCAGCCAATTCCAATGCCTGACAACCATTTCAGTAAAGGAATTCCTCCTCATATCCAGCCTGAACCTCCCCTGGTACAATTTGAGGCCTTTTCCTATTGCTTATTACTAAGGAGAAAAGACCGACTCCCACCTCAATACAACTTCCTTTTGGGTAGCTGTAGAGAGCTTACAAGGTCTCCCCCGAGTCTTCTCCAGACTAAAGAGCCCCAGATCCCTCAGCTGTTCCTCGTAGGAGACATGCTCCAAATCCTTTACTAGCTTGACAGCCCACCTCTGGATCCTCTCCAGCAGGGAGAGTATACTTCTTCTAGGGAGGGGCACAAAACTAGACACAATATTCGAGGTGTGGCCTCACCAAAGGGATCAGCTCCCTACGCTTGCTGGCAACACTGCTCCTGATACAGGCCAGGATGCCATTGGCTTTCTTGGCCACCTGGGCACACTGCTGGCTTGTGTTCAGCCGCTGTCAACCAACACTCCCAGGTCCCTCTCTGCCTGGCAGCTTTCCAGCCATGTCTCCCTAAGCCTGTAGTGCTGCTGGGGGTGATTGTGGCCTAAGTGTGGGACCTAGCATTTGGCCTTATTGAAACTCATGGTTTTGGCCTTGGCCCAGCCATCCAGCCTATCTAGATCTCTCTGTAAAGCTTCCCTACCCTCAAGCAGGTCAACATTTCCACCCATCTTGGAGACATCGGCAAACTTACTAAGGATGCACTTTATCCCCTCATCCTGATCATCAATAAAGATGTTAAACAGGACTGGCCCCAGTACTGAGCCCTGGGGAACACAGCTTGTGACCAGATGCCAAGCATGGCCAGCAGGTCAGGGAAGGTGATTCTGTCCCTCTGCTCCATTTTCATGTGACTCCACTCAGAGTAGTGTGTCCAGCTCTGGGGTCCTCTGAACAAGAGACATTGACTTGGTAGAATAGGTCCAGAAGATGACCATGAAAATTGTCAGAGTGCCAGAATATCTCCTCTACAAATAAAGGCTGAGACAAGTTGGGGTAATTCAGTCTGAAACCTGGTTAGTAGTTGGAACTCAATGACCTTAAAAGCCTTTTCTAACCAAACAATTCTATGATTCTGTAAGAAGAGAAAGCTCTGGGGAGACCTTACTGTGGCCCTTCAGTACTTAAAGGGGGCTTATAAGAAATATAAAGATGTTTTACCAGAGCCTCTAATGACATATATGAACAATGGTTTTAAACAGAAAGAGGGTAAGATTAGATTGGATCTATGTAACTATTTTTTTTCATTGAGGGTGGTGAGACACAAGAAAAGCTCTCCCTGTCCATGGTGAGGGGTTGGACTAGATGGGTCTTTGAAGACTCCTTACAATCCAAACCATTCTGCAACTCTAAAATTGTCCAGATTGGATTAGTTGTTATACGTATAACAGAAGTATAACTAAGTTTTCAGATAAGGCTCAGTTTCTGGACACAACATAAACAACTGGTGGAAAATGAAAACTTCTGCAGATAATTTGTTCAGCTAATCAGCTTGCTCAATTCAAATATTTGTTAACAATGTTAATAATTTCCATGGCATTTGACTCATTTTACAACTTAGAGCTCACGGAAGACATATTTTTGATTAATGCAACAGCAGCTAGTGAGTAGTGACTACATGAGGAAAAGTGTCACACAGCAAGAGAAAAATAATAGTTAATAATAAATCAATTGTTAACTATTAAGTTCAGAAATTACATATAACCACATAAAGTTAAATACAAGTCACAGTTTATGACTCTACCAGCTTCTGATGCTGTTTAAAACCCGAAGACCAAAACAGTTTTTCAAGTTAGACGCTTATGACCAAGGGAGAATCTTGGCCATGTTGTATCTTTGGAGAAGTAACTGTTCTCTTGTCAAAACTCAAAATTAAATAATACATTCAAGATTAACATCAGTTTCATTTATTTTCCACTATACAGGAAATTTCTTCGATGACAGTGGGGAAACCACCACTACTCAAGTAAAAGCAATGTCCAACAGTAAACTTAAACACATATTCACACCACATTTAATCAAAGAGAATTTGTTTCATGAAGCATTTAATCTCTAAGTTTTTGACGATCACAGATTTTGAAAGCTAACTAATAATTTCATCTCACCTGGCTGAAAATCTTGTGCCATTTGATGCAGAACCTGACGAAGATGTGACATATACACTGCTGATTGATCCCTGAGCCATTTCTGTAAGACAAATAGTATGTATTTCAAGAGCATTTCAAAGTACACTCATCTAATTCATTGGAAATTCTTAATCCTTTTTGAAGTCCAGAAAAGGAGTCTTGCAATCAAAACAACAAAACATATCGAATGTAGCATAACTAAAAAAAACAAGAAGCTAGTGACACAGCAAAATTTCAAAATATACTTTAAAATCTCTTTTTTCTTTAGCAAGTCAGATGTTTTCGATATTCTTATATAAGGAAAAGGATAAAACAATATAAGATGTAGCCATGATCAAGTTTGCATTTACTAACTCTTGTCTTTGCAGGTGAATCAACTATAAATACCGCTCTCTTAAAGGGATTACACACTGCAAAGACCTACTTGTGTGGTAAAACACAAAACATGGTTCTGCACAGAGCAACAGCCCGCTCTCTATGAATCTCTGTTACTTGTTCCCTAAAGTAAACTAAAAGCATATATATTTGAGATCTTGTTAGAAATCTTCACCAGAGACCAGTGGAAATTAACTGATCTCATTTTTTTTTTCGTTTTTTTCCCCTCATGTATTAAAAAATAATAGAACAACTCTTCTTGCAGTACAACTCTTCTTGCAGTAACTAACCTGTCACATATGGTTCCAGAGCTTTAGGAACCAAACTCCTTGCAATTTTTAGGTCCTCTGCTGAACAGCTTCCAGATTCTAGCCCACAAGCCATTCCCATTCGTTTTAGTACTTCTATATCATCATGGATTTCAAAAGTATTGTCAAAATTAAATAGATATTCAAATCTGCAGAGGGAAAAAACAGCGCAATTAGCTTCAATTACTTTAACTACTTTCCCAGTTTCATGAATTGTAGCGTTCCGAAGGCTTAACACACAGTGTTAGTGCTACATCATATTAAGCAATCAAGATTTACGTATTTGACAGCAAGAGACTAAAACTGTAATTCTAAACACCACGCAAATTATTAAGAGGTTTAATAGATACAAAGTTTTGGTTACACATTTTGCATGTTTGATTACTTCTTTATTCCTCTGCCTACTATGTATTTTTTTTCCTATCTTTTTAAGCTTTTCTCTAGCAAGCTGAAAGTGCAAGGAGAAACTACTGATACATTCAGCTTTTACTTGGCAGATAAAAATCCTAGCTTTTAAAAATCAGTAGCAGTAGGACAAGCAGTTCTGAAAGCAAAATACATTTTCAGTTCTGCTTTCTGCATTTTTTGTGTTAAATCCAAAGGAAAACACTACTTGGTAAAGTATGATATCAAACTTTAGCAGGTCTGCCTTACTTTGCTTTTAACTCAATAGGGCTAAGTTTTACCTGTCTGAAATGCATATTCTCAATTTACAAAAAGCACAAGTAAATTTATTTGTATTACACTTATAACAAATCTAGACGAACACTTCAGCATGGACACAGAACTTATCACTGTACCAGAAGTCAGGAAAATTTTAACTCACTTGTCATTTGAAATACTGCAGTCAATCACTGTCTTCTTGCTGGTGTTCACAATGATAAATGGCAAATGAATGACAGAATTGGAAGGTGGCGGTCGATTTGCCTGTTGTTCTGCTTGACGGTTTCGCTGAACAAGGTTCTTGAAGGCAATTTGCTAGAAAAAGCAACAGTGACATGAAACTATGAATTAAACCTTTAAGCCCTCATTAACAAAAACAACAAAAAATTCCCTCTGATAAAGAATATCATCAATGGTTGCAGTAAGTAAATGCAGAAAAGGACAGAGTGTGTTCACCATATTCTTGTGTGCTAAGACGCAAGAAACACAAATGATAGTATTGAAAAATACAACATCGTAAAACTCAACTTAGAAAATAAAAGTATGTTCTAATAATTACATCAGGACAATTCCTGGGACATATCTTTGACAAAATGACTGGAAAAAGAAACTTCCATATAGCACTCTACTTCCACTCTTTCCTATTCCATGCTAGCTACGCTACTGCAATCCTCAAGAACAGTTGAATGATTCACACTATATTTTTGCTGAATTTGCTTCAGAACAGTTAATGTCTGGGATTTAAATGTCTGACATTAAGTTGCTGAATTACTCAGCTAAGACTAATGACTTTACTCTCACATCTTACCAAAACTGCTTTTCAGAATGGAATGTTCGTATTTTAAAGATTAGCAACTATGAGAACTAAAAACTAAAAACTAACTACTGAAATGCAAGTTATAAATCTTATGGTAAGCCACCAAACTAAGAAAAAGTACTAACAAAGAAAAATATTCTAGATACAAGATCTGAATTAGAAAATTCAAAGGGTACAGTATGAATTACAGCTCTTGTCAGTATAAATCCTGCCTAAACACACTGGAAATTGCAAAAGAATTCATCGTAACTCAAGAAAGGTTGCTGGCTTCCCCAACAGCAATGGCCAACAAACAGCACGGTCCTATATACAGTGTTAAATTAGCACTGCATACACTTTATCCTGAAATTCATGTCTAGTCATCTCAAAAGTTTCCCATTCCTCAGTGGGATAAAACAACAGGAATACAGATGTTACCTTGCCCTATAGACAAGAGTACCTTGACTGTACCTGTAGAATGAGTTCTTGTAGTTGAGACTGTTTTTGTTTTATTCTTTCAAGTCTTCTCTGTTTCTCCACCTTAAAGCAGGAAAAGGATTAGTTAGTTTTTTTTTTGGTTTTAAGAAGCATTTTATGTTTACATTATCTCCCCTTAAAATCATTTTGATACTAGAGAACCAGAGGTAAGACACATGATGTCAATATGGAGATAATTTAGAGACCTAATTATTGAGACTCATATTCAGTACTACTGATGAAAACTAGAACAAAGAGCAGAATCAGAACACTGGGGAATAAAGTACAATATATCGGGGAGAGGGTTAAAACACCTTTGCAAACAGAAGTTATGCCTCAAAGAATTATCCCAATTCTCTCAAGGAGGCAAATATCATGTACACCAGATGGATCCGCTTGACGTAGTCTATTGATATTGGAGGTATTGAAGAAAGGTGCTTAAATAAATGGAGCCCAAGGTTAAGTCCTCATAGTATTAAATACATACTAAATAATAACATAAATGGCAGGAGATGAAACGGTAGGAAATAAACAGCTTTCTCAGTGAAGGATGCTCAGTAGCAGATTCCCACAAGGACTTAATTTACAGATTCTTATTCAAATTACAGAGCATAAGAATGAGAGGATGAACAGCTAAGTGACAGAACCTGCTGACAATGCTGGGTTACTTGGCGTAACACAGAGCTTGTCAGAAAACACACTTAAAGAATCCTGTAATTTTGATGATGTAATGACTCAATGCTATTTTTGGTAAACGTAATATGTGTGAGGAAACATATTTTATAAATAAAATGACGTTCAGTAGAGAAGTTAAATTACTGTGCCTAAAAAAAACCATCAGCGCAAGGCAAGGAACAGAGACCTAAAGTGAAATTATCACTACATCACTGTATGAACCAACACATTCACATCCTGAGTTTTGAAGGTCTGGTGTTCCTATAGACCATACAAAAGCATAATCAGGATAATCAATGAAAATAGATTCCATATAAGGGAACAACAAAAAAGTTAGGTCTCTACAGAAAGGAGAATGAAATAATGGAAGAGAACATGGGAAGTAACTGTAAAACCATGAATAGGATAGAGAAAGTGAATAAGGAATGACCAAGTCACCACCACTTCCAATGCCCCCCAAAAATGGAAAGATATCAACCAAATATAATATGCTCAACACCAAAGAAAAGGCATTTCACAGGAAGCTTCTAATGTACTTGAAACTCACTGACACAAATGACTCAATATCAAAAACAGACTTTGTACAAAGCAGAAATTTATGGAAGAAAAAATGAGAAGTATTAAAGAAAGAAGGATACTGTGTCTGCCTCAGGTTATGCTTAGACCACAAGTTACAGGAGAAAATATTAACTAAATACTTTCTCTAATCTTACATTCCCTCCAAGCTAACTGCTACTAGCAGGCAAGATACTGGGCAGAGACTGCTGGCTTCAACAGCTTTTATTCTTAGGTTCTTAAATTCTGCAACTAACAAGAGAACGACTGGAGCTAAAAATCCACACGAATGCAGTTTTCTGTACGATTTCAGTGAAAAATACCCAGAAGTGTGCACAGTTGAAAAAATACTGCCAAAAGGCATGACGTTAGATTTCAAATAAATAAATAGAAATATGAATAAATAAGGTAGAATCAAAACCATCTGCCCTCAAAAAACTTTGCTGAGAAAGTTTTTATCTCACCTGAGATAAATATTTCAATATTTGGATTGATTAGATACCCTGTATTTTCTTCATCTAGATAGCAATTACGGTACTGAGAAATCAATTACCACTATCAAACAAGAATCTCCACAGAATTAGCGCTCTGTAGATAGGCTTTTTCCAATTTGTGAGCTTCTACACTGATTTTTCAGTTCTGCTGAAGGGAATTTAGCCTTACTAAGGATAAATACAAGTTTCGTTCTATATTGATGAAATTAACTGACTTCAGTAAACCCTGTGAACTTTATCATCTAGAAAATCTCAGGATACTAAAAAAACCAAAAATTTGCCACAACTTACAAATGCCTTTCAGTATAAAACATTTTACTTCTTATTCAAGACCTGCAGTAAAAAAGTCTGACATGTTCATGTAAGACAAATGTCAGAAAGACTTAAGACCTGTAGCAAGAAAGGAGCAGCACTGCGTGCATATATATGTTTCACATCGATGAGTAATCACAGATGTATTATTTGTCTGGCATCTGGACAAAAATCTTCCTGACTCTTGAGCATCACCGTTGCAATGTTGGAAATGCACAGGAATCTCTTTGTTTGACTAACTTCCACTCAGAACCCTTTAACATACATTGTAAAAGCCATGACAAAGCTGTATTTTTGACACAGAAGAAATAATTTAAAAATACACTTAAGCAACCTGAACTTGGAAGTTTAAATGTGTTCTGTAATTTAATGTTTTTTTTTAAAAGTGACCATACTATTCTACCTTGCTATCTCAGAAGATCACATGCACACGTTTTATCGGAACATATTACAGCTGTAAACATTTACTCAAACACAAAGCCACTGTGAACTTCCCAATACATATACCTCTAAATTCTGACATTCCTGAGCCGAGTTAGTAGGTAGACCAATCCATTTGATTTCCTTCTTCTCCTTAGAGATAATGTTCATGGCCATAAGGACATTTAAGGCATCATAGACACGTCGTCTAATATTCTTCTGGTCATAAGCCTGCTGTAGACATAGTGCATTAATCAAAAACATACCTGTGACAAAAATATTTGAAAATAAATATATTACAGTAAATGGGCAAACTCGGGTAATGTCTGAACTGTTTCATTTAGCACTAGGAAAAGAAATATCAAAGTGTCAAAAGTAATTTCTCTTCCCCCATTCAGTTCACATGTAATTGACCTCCCATATACTTACTGATTCATTTGGTGAAATGTGATTATCAGTGGTACTGAATTCTGCAACCAACTCGTCTGCCACCTCATTGTATGAGGTGGTTCCTTTTCTTTGTACCTTCTCACAAACCTTCATAGAGAAATGACGTAAACCCTTGCCATTCTTCTCTCCTTTTTTGTTCCGCTTCCTAAATATACGTATAATATATATTTTAAGAAGATTTGAACTTTGGAATATTTCATATCTCTTTCAAATACAGGCACACTGCTGTAAAAAAAACAAGCCTTCCCTTCTGTTCTGCTTCTCATCCCTTCCCAACATTTTTTCCTATATGTTTTCTCCTCTGCAATTTACAACATTTTACAATTCTAATATCTTGATGCTGAAACAGTATACATTCATTCTTTTGGCAACGCTGCTAGTTCCAGTAGCAGGTAAGTTAACAATAATGATATTACTCTAAGACGTCAATAAAGAAAACCTTCCAATCTTCAAGACAATAAGACATAGTGGGATAAATGCTAAAATATGAAAGACAAAAAAGTTTTCTCCTGTAATTAACTTTTTTTTAAATTTAATAGCCTATCTAGTTTGACCACAAAATATTAGATTTATCTGAGCGTTTTCTATGTAAGTCTGTCACTGATTGAACAGACAATTGGTTGCACCCATTGCACCCATTGCTATTACTAACACACTGATTTGAAGTTACAAAAGTTGCTACAAAATCTTCAAAATCACAAGATGCAAGAAGTATAACAAAGTTTTCTGCGTATCATTTAAATCAAAAGTTCCTTGTATCTTGAGGAAAAATGTTAAGTATTAACAAAATTAGTATCAGCAATGGAACTTCTCAACTCTCTACATCTCATTTCACTGTTTAATTCCAAAGTAGAAATCTATTTGTGTAACAGGACACTGATGATAAATATAGTCTTAAAGCAATTACATTTAACAAGAGATCCTTAAAAACAAGCCTGCACGATAGAAGACAACCAAAAGAATGTATTCATCTTATCTAATACTTTTTCCCAATAAGGACTATATTCTTATTTCAAATGATAGAGGACACAATTGTTCAATCTAAAATGTACTGTAATTTTGTTTGGAAATACACCAGAGAAACAGAAATACCAGATTAAAAACTGAATCAAGTCAGATTAATTCCCATGTCCTCTTAGCAGATAAATTCTGTAAATGAGAATACCTGTCAAGAGTTTACAGAAAAAAGAATATTTCCTTTTACAGCAAGTGAGGGAATACTCATTCTTGTATGACTACTCCAGATTTTAACACTGTATACATTAATGTTGAACTGTTCCTGATGGAAAGGTAAACAGACTGTCTCTCCCACCCTGCTAGCCTGATGAGCTCATACACTATCACAGCAAACATTTAAAGCAAAAGTTCCAAACAATTTATTAATCCTTTATAACTTTTATTTTGCTCACCCAGCAGACCACGGCGAAGAATCTGCAGTCTGGTTCTGTGATACAAAATGTGTGTTAGGTGTATGTGGACTTCCTACCAGGATAGTATTTGGTGCTGAAGGTCTCTGAGGTGTACCAATAACCTACAGTAAAGATGAAATAATTAGGAAAATGATTGTGAGTATTCCAAGGTATTCATATACTGTAGATATCCAAACAACACTAATACTGTTTTTTCCCCTACCTACTTCTATTAGATGCATTGAACTCATACACACTAGCACAAAACCATTCAAACTAAAGGTTATATAGTTAAAGCACTTCCTAAGTAATGAACGTTTATGCCTTATCCTTCTTAAATGAGTTTTCCGTGCCTACTGGATTTTCTTAACATTGTTCAACACTAACACAGAAAAGATCAAGACACAGATACCCTCTCCTCCTCAAAAGGCAAAGAGAGAAAAAAATCCCTATCAGACTAAAGAAGTTGCAATAATTACTGTTAAAATATGAACATATGAACCAAGAAGATCTGAAAATCAGAACAAAGAGAAATGCAGAGCTGTTGCAAGAAAGGATACATTCTCTTCTGCAGCCAGTCTCTATCGCTACAGAATCTAAACTAAAACATAAGTATGTTAGAGGTGAGGAAGAGTAAGGGACAACTTTATTTATCACTGCAGTGGTAAGACCAACTTAGGCAAAACCATTACCTTCTGAACATGTTACACATCCACACTTAGCTTATCATAGTCTTCCAGCTTATAGGTAAGTTTGGCTAGCACAGAGTTAACTTTCTTCATAATGGCATGAACAGCTGTATTTTGGATTTGTGTTGAGAACAGCCTTGATAACACAAGGACATTTTGGTTACTGCTGAACAGTGCTTGCACAGCATCAAGGCCTTTTCCTCTTCTCATCCTGCTCTGTCAGCAAAGAAGTTAGAGGGGTACAAGAAGCTGGGAGGAAGCGTGGCCAGGACAGATGACTAGCCAAAGGGCTGTTCCATACTACAGGACATCACACTCACTACGTGAACTGGAGACAGTGGGCTAGGAGGGATAGATTGCTGCTTGGGCATAAGTCAGCAGCTGGCAAGCAACTGCAATGTGCATCAGTTGTTTTTGGTTTTTGGTTTGTAGGGAGGTTTTTTGTTTATTTTCCTTGGCTTTTCTTTCTCTCTATATATTTTTCATTATGATTACAATAATAATTATATATAATTGTTTTTATTATATTTTATTTCTTTTTTTGTTATTTAACTGTTCTTAACTCATGAGTTTTACTTTTCATCTCCGATTCTTCTCCCCATCCCATTGGGGGTTGGAGGGGAGGGAAGCAGGCAATGTGAGCAAGTGCTTGTGTGGTACTTAGTTGATTTCCAGGGTTAAATGATGAAGATGTGCTAGTTTGATCATGAGTAATACACACATTGGTACACACAGCTGTGCTCTCTTTCTCTGTGAAACTAGGTGAAGTAGAACTCCCACTTTTGGAGATTATGTTTTTTATCTCTGAAATGTTTTAAGCGTAACTTTAAGAAAACAAAATGTTACTGTACAGTTTTCTATTTTGTAGAAAGATATGCCTAATGTTTTTGAGTAAATTCACCTCTCAGTGGAAACAGTAGGCTGAATTCTTGACATAAGGTAAGTGAAACAAACATCAAATGAATCCAAACTCATAATCACCCACAAGCTTGCCACATAATAAATACCAATAAAATTTTAAGTTTCTTCTTTAGGCTAGCTTGAATAATTAAGCTGCAACAAGAATAAAGTAGAAAAACTGAAAATCTAAAAGGAAACGTTTTATACATGAAAGTTAAAATTAACCAAGATTTGGATAACTTTTTAGTGACAATATATTAGAGATGTTTATGATTTCAGCTGCCTGTAAGGTCAAACAGTTGCATTTTTTCTTTATATTATGCTACTCCTCTGAGCAGTTAACATACAAAGTTTGTCACATCCACTTCTGACAGCTAGGATGCAGTTACACAGGACTAGAAGAGATGATTCAACATGTTGCTCACATTCGCTAAAATTTAGAGGGTCTCACTCTGTTCCCCAGCTTCCTAACTCTACAACAGCCCCACCAACATTCTGGTGCCACATCTAGAATTTGCTTGACTGCAGTAAGATGAGTGCCAAGGCAGTAGAGGGGAGGGGGCAGAATTACAGGTGGGAGAAAACCAAACAATTTGTCAGCAGCAAACCCTGGACATCTTACTGTGCTCAGTAGGGTGCTGAAATACCCAACAGTACAATGGGATAAATGGAAGTGTGTACAAACTCACAGGCTTGTCTTTAGAGTGGAAAAGTGAAGTCTGTTAAAACCTGCTCTGCATTCCCATTCTAATTCACAAAAGTGTGCAAACTAGCCAGAATGATAGTCTAGAGTTTCAGAATCTTCTAAGAAATTACTTAGCATTATTGTCTCCTTAATAGAAATGTTCATGTCCCTTGCTTTTATTCACACGTTCACAAACAACCATGACTTTGAATTAAAAGGGTTAAACTGAGAACATCCTCAAATGAAAGCTTAGAGAGAAGATGGTTTTAGAGAGAACAAAGACAGAGGGAAGCAAAAGTAGAAAAAGAAGTGTTTGCTATTTCTCTTAAGTTGTCCAGTTTCAAAAGAGAACAAGATTACAGTTTAGCTCCTCAATAATGATTAAGATCAAGACAATAGGAAAAACAGCAAATAAGCTCATACACTTGACTGGACTCAACAGAAAAACTTATACGTAGACACTATTAAGAAAAATAAATTACATTATCTGAAAAATACCCCTACAGGCTCAGAAAATTAAAGTACTCAAGTATTAGAAACCAGGTTTTACCACTCAAAGGTTAGAACTCAACTCTGCTTCCCAAGAACATTTTGCAAGTTGACAGAAAATTTTTCTCCTCTTAATTTTCAAGGTTCTGTAACTAATTTTTTTCTAGTTCTTGTTATCCCCTTCAGAGCTGCAAAGTCAACAGAAATTTACTACAAATTTTTATAGATATATACACAAAACAAAAACACTATCTCTTTTTTTAAAGACATACAACTAATCATTTAATTTTGTACTGGTAACAGTTGACACAAGTATGTCAATATGGGCCACTTCCTTCACAGCCAAAAAAAAAAAAAATCAGTACTAACATGTTCCAAAAAAGACTTAAAATGTTGAAAAAATTATGATTGCAAATGTAAAGTAACAAAATCACCATTAAAAGTAGGTAATACTTCAGATTTTTAAAAAAAATATTATTACCATGTAAAATTAATCATAACTAATATAGATGATGGAGGACATGAGAATTTATATATATACGTGTATGTACATAAATATTAATTTAGTCATTGTTCAAAGTTTAAAAAAGCATCAGATTATTTGTAATTCCATTACTACCATCCCCTAGTTTTGATACTTGGAGGAAAGATTTTTTTTTTTTAAGTTATCTAAAAGAATATTTAATATTCAACACTAAATTCAATTATGTACATACACAATCTTGCAACAATGCCCAGAAGGGACCCACTCAGTGCCATTATGGTCTATGATCTACAGTTAAAACATTCTCCTCCTATTGCTGGTTACTGATTTTAAATTAAAAGAATGCCTGTCTACTCTGAATTTCCTTCTCTGGAAATGTATTGATAAAAGGCCTCCTTCTGAAGGAGCAGCAGTTAAACTAACTTCTCTGCAGTCTAACTTTCCAGTGGTTGCTGGCAGTAGTTAATTCACCACTGCTAACAGAAATACAGCACAGTGAATGATCTGCACCATATCCGTACAGTTGAAGCAGTGGAGTTTAGCGATTCAGGCAGCTCCTTATGCTTACAGCTGGGAAAGGCAGACTGGAAACAGCTTTCCTATCAACAAGAAATCCAAATAGAAGACATTCCATTTCAGATGTTTAGACGTTACAGTTGCTTTCCAGCAGATAAATTCAGACTCTTTCCAGATCACTAAATTTTAATTTTGAACACTACAAAAGTGACTTCACACAATCCATCTATTATCTATTACATAATTAGATTCCCTGAAACCTCTATTTCCATGTACCTCACACACAGGTCACAATAAGTATTGAAGCAAAAAGATATATAAGTTAAGCACTAGGAAGCATAGTTCTGTTTTAAATTTCATTCCACCAAACTTCACTCGCAAGAAAAATGTGCTGATGGACTTGATTTACATTTCTATGCTTTTAAGTGACAAAACCAGCAAAAGTTATAGCCACCTGAATATTCAGGTATCTGCGTGGTGATAAGAGTCACCTTTGCTTTTCTTTATGCAAAAGAACATTTGTTTTAATATAAATCTATTAAAGTTGGAAAGAAGTTTAGACTATCTGCCCACGACAACTGATACTATCAAGCTAAAGTCAGATTCACAGAACGGGTAAGCAATAGTCCAAGCAATTAAAAAAAAAAACCAACCACAGAATCTTCTTACCACTTGTTGTGCAATGTTGACGTTAGACTGTCCAAATGTTTTTGGCAGGAGCTGTTTTCCAAGCGTATTTACTGTAGAAGGATGAACAGCCACTAGAGAAACAACCCCTGAAACAAATACAAGTGGATAGCTTCAGGTCAGTCAGAGAGTATAATTTTAACAATTTCAATTTCACCCGTGCTACCAATGTACCTCAACAGAAACTAGCTCTGAACCACAGAGAGTCAATATAAATGCAGCATTTACACACTTGCAGAAAAAAAAAAAGATTCATGTTATGGTCTCTGAAACTTTATCCTATGTAACCTTACAAATCAATGATCTAGTATGAACATGTTTTAATTCCTTGTATTCCAATTGCTCTCTCAAAGCAGAATAATCCCCACCTCTTCTACTCCCATCTTTTGTGGTTGTTGAAATATTTTACTGTACCACCTGAGAAACACACCAAACACGTCAGCATATGGCTACAGGAGGTAAAATACTTGGTTAGCACAGGTCTTTCCAAGAGAATATTCCCAATTTTCCTCTAAGCAACCCCTCCCAGAATAAGTCAGGGAATTAAACAGCAGTCTTCAAAAACCTAACATTTCAGTAAAATACAAATAACACAGTAAACCAATCCTGCAGGGAAGGCTACTCTCTTCCTGCTCCTAAGACATCTGCAATCAGCATTGATAAGCTCAATCCTAAACCACGTAGAAAACAAAAATTCAACTACAAAAGTACCAAGCCAGGTATCCTCTAGCAATTTCATGTTCTATGCCATAGGTGTTTTCTAAAGAAAAGGAAATAACAAAAGAAAGCAAAGAAAGAAGCAACAAAGACTGACTACTAAAAAAGAAAAATGGGAAAAACAAGTCTTAAAATACTGGAGACATTTATTTTGCTGGAACATTTGTAATTTGGTTGTCAGGTGAAAGGTCTAAGACTTCTTTCATCACTTTTAAAGGACGCATTGAGGCCACAATAACTTGGCACAATTTTCATTTCTCTTCCTTTTTTCTACTATGCAATTACAAGAAGCAGTAAGTAAGTGTTTTTACAACCAGGAAGGGTCTTAAAAAGTCGACCTACCACCGCTCTTATGCATTCAGGTAGTCTGCAGAACACTGAGGGTAACTCCAATCTTCTTTAAGCCCTTGATCTCCAAAAGGCTTTTATTTCCTAGCTGCTACACTATACCATGTCAAATTGATGGCTTCATGCAAGAATCTATTCTCAGTCTGTCACATCTGAAGAGGGTGCAGCAGCCTGCCAATGTTCCCTTATTAACCAGCCTTCCAGTGTTCTTTCAGAAAGCCAGTAGCTATCTAGTATGTCACAGAACTCTGTTATGTCTTCCTGTCTCTTCAAGTACACTCATCACTACCATGGCCTGTTTTGTGTGTTATTCTTTTCTTCAGAATTCAGTGAAGCAATATAACTACCCCAGCTATTCGTGCTTGTGGATCTTCTTCTCAGCTTCCTGGAGATGAACAAGCTTCTCTTCATTGTTTTAAAATACACAAAGCAATCTGAGTATTGTATTTCTAGTACAAAATAAGAGCTGTAACTGCTTTCCAAGATTAAGATGCCTCATCCATTTCACCACCTTTCCTTGCCTTCCGTGGTTTGTGTTGCCCATACGTTTCCTAGTTGTCTTACCCTTTGAGATTTATCTTTGCAGAGGACAGGGATGGAAACATTATTTATGACAAAGGAATGACATATGTTATTGTATGACTCCATAGCACACTTTCTATTTTATTCCCTATTCCTTTCCAAATGACTCACAAAATTCAATGTGCTTCTTTGCCACCAAAGCCCAATACCACATTTTCATAATATAACCTACCATGACTTCAAGAGCTTTCTGAAATGCTAATAGCTTACTTGGGGTACTCTTCGTATCTCGTTTGGTTTTCACCAATTATTAACCTATGGGAGACCCGTTCCATTCTATGAGACCTTAGTTTCTTTAATGGGCTGATTAAGGACCTTGATAATCAAGGTTTTTTGTTGTTATTTTTAAGAAACTCAAGGACATCGCACTGATTAGATAACCCTTATCCATGTGGCTGTTGACTCTTGCAAAGCATGACTTTCCTTCAGAAACTGGTGCAGGATATGTGACTTTCTATCCTCTGGTACCACATGAATTACAGACATATTGAGTTAGCAGGACTGAAGTACCATTCCTAGGTCCTTTAAAATTTCACAGGTAGATAATTCTCTGGCCATGATGACATGTTATCGACGTTTTCTTAAGACAACAACTTCCAGCAATACTTCAGTAGGACAGCTTCATAAAGAACAGTATTGCCATGAGATACTCTCTAATCATTTTGATCATCTATCTACTCTTCAGATGCACTCAAGAGACTTTGCTCTTTTGGTATGTTTAAAAAATAAAGTAATTCTTAATGCTACTGTGTCATTTCAAAAAAACCTTTTATGTAGTCAACAAAGACAAATCTTGCACTTGAGACAGTGTTATGCCATGCAACAGCAGAGGTCCGGCATTGCATGGTTAGGAAGCAGACGTGCAGAGCAGGACCCAAGTGTCTGGGTGGACAACAAGCTGAATGTGACCCAAAAGTACATCCCTATGATAATGATGACTTAATCACATCCTGGGCTACATTTGAAAGAGTCCAAGAGTAAGTGATTATTCCCTTTTACTTCCAGATTAAGATGGAACATAAAAAGTTCCAATTAAATATAAGAAAAAAATATTTTACTCTTCAGGTGAGGGAGCCCTGGCACAGGCTGCCCAGAGGGGTTGTGGAGTCTCCTTCCTTGGAGGTCTTCAAGACCCTCCTGGATATGTTCCTATATGACCTGATCTAGGTGAACCTGCTTCTGCAGAGGAGTTAGACTAGATGATCTCTAAAGGTCCCTTCCAACCCTGCCATTCTATGATTCTGTGACCATTCTGTTCAGTTTTGGGGCCCACAATGCACGAGAGGTATTAACAAACAGGAGACAGTTTAGCAGAAAGACACCAATGTGGCTCGGGTACCGAAGCATATGATGTATAAGGGGTGCTTGGTGGTACAGACTGTGCAAGAGAAGACTGGAGTGACAAGTGTTATTTGTCTAATCTAACCACTGCCTTCAACTATTAAATAGAGAGTTAGAGACATGACAGAGGACAAAACAAAAAGAAGAGAGGAAACAGTCACAAGTTGCTGCAAAGCAAATTCCAACCAGACATCAGGAAAAGAAATTCACAATGAAAAAAGTACAGCACAGCAACAGGTTGCCTAGGAGGTTCTCAGGAGATATACAGAAAAATTCAACTACTGAAGGCTCTACGCTTCAAAGCTGGCCCTGTTTGATTATAAGGTTACACTAGATAGCCTCCAGAATCCTTACATTATTCATTTAATTCTAAGAATACAAAGCTATTTTGCAACTCCAACGTCTGTTTGAAGGGAAGATTACACACTATGCTGCTTTAAAGTTTTTCACTTCATTAACACTTGCTGTAGTGCTGTGCAATTACATCAGCCTGGCCCTATGAATAAACTGCAAGGTACATCTGTCCCTAAGGCACAAACAGGCAAGGAAATGCAAACGTAACTGGAAGAACAGTAACACACACCTCACAGTTCGAAGCAAAGAGAAAGTCAACCTATAAATGGTATTGTACTAAATTGCAAAAGGCATTAACTGCTGAACAATTGGAGTGGGGAGTGGGGAAAGAGGAGCATTGGTATGTTTGGGTTTTTTTTAAGGGGGTATTTTTAATTTGTCTCTGTCCAAGTGCATCCTACTATTTTCTCATTTACTTGACGTGCTAGCTAACACTTTTCCCATATCCATGTGCATTTGCATCAAAGGCGCACAATGCTCTGGTTTCATAGCGGGTTTGTGTGTGTGGTTAGTTTGTTTGTGTAAGTATACAAGCAGAAATAATTTTATTAACTTAGCTTTACAAGCAACCGACTCCTCAGTTTCTCAATGGAATTTTACTAATTGTTTGTTAATTACCATTATTCTTACAGCAATCATTGCAATCCAAATAATCCTGTTCTTTGTGGCCAACACAGGGCACGCATAACAGCATGTAAAAATTAAAACCACAAGTTTGCAAACAGTTTTGCTGGCACCAACTCTTCTTCCTTTTCAAAATAAATGCTTTATTGATATTGCTAGTTCTGACATGTCTCCTTCTTGTTCCTCCTTCTAAACACTTGGAAAACCATGTGTAAAGGCCATGTAAAGCAAAAAAAAACACCAAACAAAAAAACAGCAATAAAAAAATTATAAAGGATATAACTATTACTTAAATTCCAAGTCTTCCAAACAGTGACAGTTTGGGAAACCACTCTTAGTAACTTACAAACAATCATTAAACCTAAAGGGAAGTAGAACTTCATCAATGGGAAGTCCCAGAATGCCTCCAAGGAGAAGGTAACGATTCAGATGGGATCACAGAGTAATTCTGTATAAAATTTGCACAGCACAAGCATCAGTACCCTGTAACAAAACCTGTTATTTATCTGTCTACAGCTGTTCCAGGTAAGTGCTCCCTTCCTACAGAGTGTGAGTAAATAGCCTTCTGTGGTTACTGATCACATTTAGGAAGGACTTTTGAACTGGACCTTTGCTTGCATACAAAAACCCAAGAATTTGGCCAAAGAGAAAAAGTTCCTTGAAGAATTTTATCAGTAAAAAGACATGCTGATACAATCGATTATGAACATTTTTAATAACTTGAGATGCCACCGAAAAATACACCATATCTAAAATTATAGAAAGGAGTGCCCTCTGCAGACAAAGCAGTAGGTATCTCTTAAAAGGTGACTGCTCCAGTTTATGACATACTATTTGCGACAAATTTGGTGTTTCAGATCAAAGAGGATGGGCTGAGATACTCAGGAGCAGAAATCCTATTCATTCTAGGTGTCATATCATTTTCTGATGTAGTCTTGATGTTTTCTTTACTTGGGAAAGAGAGAGCATCAGGAGTGACCCAACAATAGAAGTCAACAGAAAAACAAGTCAATTTCCTGACAGCGTGGTTTCTAACACATTATGTCTTGTCAGTCTTGCCTTCTAGCATGGAAGTAATATTGTATATGACAGAACTGAATTTGTTAAGAAGTAACTCCTATCATCTCCTGCAATAGCCTCAACAAAATTGTCCAATTTGTAAGTAAATCCTGTATATGATCAAAGATTAGGAGTTAAGAAAAGGGCTATTTAAGAACAGTCTAAAGAAAACTTAACTTTCCAGATGACATTTTGCAGTGCAACCGCTTATAACCACTCCTATGAACTCTACAAACTTTTCTCTTAATTACATAATGAGTTTTGAAATTGATGTTTTTAACAGCATCTGGAATCCAGCTTAACAGTACACAGCTTGAAGACAGCACTATTACTAAGTCAGTCTAAATACAAGTTAAGTATTACTTACACTCCCAAAAAGGTAACATTACTAGCAATAACCAGAAAAAAAGCTTATATAACAAATAGCAAACTACTCTTAATTGTACAATCTTTCTAGTGTCACTCTCCCAAGTTGGTGTCTTTAGGAAACTGCATGAAATGTTAACAAGTTTGGAACCAAAAAGTCAGCAGTGTCTGTTACAGGAATGCGAAGTAGCTTCAGTCTACCTAAGCTTTTGCAAAGGTTCTATTTTCAATTGAAAAGCTCTGGGTTATCACAGGCCAGTCAATTGTCCTGGCCATGCTCCCTCCCAGCTTCTTGTGCACTCCCTCCCAGACTACTCACTGTCAGCACAGGGTGAGAAGCAGAAAAGACCATTTACTTTTACAGACGTGGATCTTCAACACTTAAGTGATTTCTTAAATCAACTCAGACTTTTAGGTTATTCTTATCCTTAGATATGACTAGTAACACAATTCAGTTTTTCCAAGTCTGTGTTGAAAAAAAGTCTGTGGTCCACCTTTGTACTTTTAAATAGCCTGAAGACATTTTTCAAAATAACATTCTTATTTGCAGCAACAGTTCTGTTTTCCTGAGCTTGCCTTTGGGTAAAAACAATTGCATGGCTCTACCTCAGCTGAAATAATATCTGCATTTTATCTGCTTGCTAAAGTATGAATCATGGGCTCTGAAACACATGTCTACTGCTGTTCAAGAGTAACAATTATAGTTACTGCCAAAAAGTCAGGGAGAGATTGATCTTGCAAATAAAATTAGTAATAGCATTACATTGCAAAAGTTTATTGTCAAATAAAGCAACAAGACAACCTTACAGTTAGGCAGTGTTGAAATGTAAGAGTCTAAACACACCTTAAGAACTTGCACATTTTCCAATTACCAAATCAGTAATGAAAATAAAAGTTCTTCGTGCCCATGAAGTGTGAAACTTCAAAATAAAGTGTAAGAGATGAAAGGAGCTAAAGACATCTTATACAAGTATTTTCTGGTTATATACACCAATAGTGCCACCTACTGGCACGATGGAAGATGCAAATTTTCTTTCTAGGCGATTTTTAAATTAAGAGTTTTCATTTCTGTACAACATTAAACACCATTGCTTATCTTGTTGCACTCATCTGAAGTAAATTATTTCTTTCACTCAAATTTCTTCACAAGCAAGGGTCAGGGTTAGCACTGAACAGTGTTCTATAAACACTAATCTGAATTTAGCAAGAATCGGCGTGTAGCAGTTTTCTTCAAAATGCAACCTCCTGGAAGCACAAAACTTTTAAAGTATCTAAAGTTCATTGACAAGTAACTTTTACAAGACACTAACTCATGACTACATTGTACTGGTTCAGCATCTATTAAAAATTCTTTCCACTCTTCCAACTCACATGCATTTTTCTAACCGTCAAAATGAATTCTGATTAGAATTATCACAAGGTGAATTTTAGCAATTCCAAATTTAAGTAATTAGCCAGGTGGATATCCAAAATAAGTCCAGGAATTCACAAAAATGAATATTTTTCTTTTTAAAACCCTGAATGGAACAAAACTAAAATAACAATTAAAATAGACAAACAAGGTTATCCTTGCCTTGTAACCAAGCTATGTAAAGAAGTAAAAAATTACTATCAAGTCATTTCAGAATTTTACCCCACAATTAAACCACTCTCTTATCCTGTCTTGAATAAAGCAATTTACAATACAATATTTTGAGCTAGAAGGGCGTTACAATCATCTAGTCCAACTGTCTGATCAATTCAGTGTTGACCAAAAGTTAAAGCACGTTGTTTTCCAAATGCTTCTTACAAATGCCTGCCACTGACAGGCTTGGGCTACTGACTGCCTCACTAGGAAGCCTGTTCCAGTGTTTGACCACTCTCTCAATAAAGAAACGCTTCCCTATGTCCAGTGTGAACCTCCCCTGGGGCAGCTTTGAGCCATCCCCATATATTCTGTCACTAGATCCCAGAGAGAAGAGCTCAGTACTTCCCTCTCCATGTCTTCTCCTCAAGAAGGTGCAGAGATCACTGAGATCACCTGCCCCTCCCTCCACCAGTCTTCAGACACTCCTCATAAGACATTTCTTCCAGCCCTTTCACCAGTTTTGTTGCCTTCCTTTGAACACATTCAAGGACATTCACACTCTTCTTAAAATGTGGGGCTCAGAAGTGGGGCCACAGTACTCAAACACAGCAAAGCAATCACCTCTTTTGACTGTCTGGTTATGCTGTGTTTGATGCACCCCAGGCTGTGGTTTGTCCTCCTGGCTGCCAGGTCACACTGCCGACTCATGTTGAGCCTCCTATCAACCAGCACCCCCAGAATCCTTTTTATTCTTGCCAGAAAAAGGGATAGAGCTATAAATCAAAAATTGGGTGCCATTATAGCTTTTCTTCACTTGAGTTTTGAAATTTTTTATAAACATTGCTTCTGATTATAATTTGAGGGTTTAACAGGAATAATTTGCACACAATTTCTACAAAACCCATTCCTGAATATAAGGTAACTCACAAAAGGCTCCGTGTAATGATGTTCTCAGCAACTGAGGCTTTAGGGAAAAAATATTCAACTGGATATTTTGGAATGAACCAAGGAAACTTGGTACTGTTCCCAATGGGATTTAGCATTCCTCCACAATGTCACAATTGAATTTAACAGTAAATAAAAACAGCATAGGACAAACGGTAGATTTAAAATCAAGTGGCTTTTTTAGAGTTCATCAGTGAGTGGACATCTGGATGTAGAGCTACCTTTTGCTGCATGTTAAGTCACTAGAAGTTATTAGCAAAGCTACATTTTAAAAGAACCTGATATGGCTCAGGATTTCCAGAAACAAAAACTTCCCTTGTCAGACACTTTCTGCACGTTACATTGCTGCTTGTCTCCTGAACAAGGTTCTAGAAGCAACTACCTTCCTTGTTATCCAGTACATCCTTTCACAGTCATACCTGTACCAAACCACTCTAGATCAAATCTGGGGATCTGAGGCACTTAAACCCTACCAGACTGCACTACAAACTCCACAGACCTTGCACTTAGCAGGAAAGCTGCAGTAATATGTAAATGCTGTACCTCAAAAGTTAGAGTCTTTCAACAGCACCACCCTGGAGTCATACAAAATACTCATTACCTAAGAAGTTTCCTTCATCCAAGGACCATCAAATACTCAAATAGTAAACAAATTTATTACAAACATATGCATTTGCATCAAGAAGAATAACTAGATGGTGTATTTTCTGACACTTTATTAGGCCCTAGTTTTGGGCCCTTCTATACAAGGAGGGCACTGAGGTGCTGGAGAGGATACAGAGGTAGGCTACCAAACTAGGAAAAGAGTTGGAGCACATCTCACATGAGGAAAGGCTGAGAGATCTGGGGCTTTATAGTTTGGAGAAGGCTCAGGGGAGACCTTATTGCTCTCTGCAACCACCTGAAAGGCAGCTGTAGCGAGGCAGGGGTCAGTCTGTTCTCCCTAGTGACAAGCAATAAAGAGGAAATGGCCTCAAGTTGCACCAGGGGAGGTTCAGGCTGGATATAGGGAAGAATTTCCTCACTGAAAGGGTTGTCAGGCATTGGAACGGGCTGCCCAGGGAGATGGTGGAATCACCATCGCTGGAGGTGTTTAAGAGATGCATGGATGTTGCGCCTAGGGAAATGGTCTAGTGGTTGATAGGGCTGGGACAAAGACTGGGCTTGATGATCTTAAAGGTTTCTTCCAGCTGAAATGATTCTATGATTTTAAGACCTGGGAACCAATATGGCCTCAGATCAAACAAGGGTTGATACAACTGGTATATCACTATACTGATACTTAAATTTAAGTCGGGGGAAGTACTGGCCTTCTAGACCAAATTCTTAGTGGTAAAAAACAGAAGCAGGCAGAGAGGAAATCTTCCTCCTGTGAGCAGTTAATGGTGTCATCTTAATACAAGCAAAAGTTTAGTCTTTGCTTGAACAGCTCCATGGAACAAAGTTTCTTCAGGGCTAAATACTCCACCAGTCGAAATACATACGGTATCAAAAAACAGGTGAATTTACAACCAAGCTCTTCGGGAGGCTACACAAGCACTGGAAGATGCAAAAGCTATCAGCTCATTTCTACCACATACAAACTGATAGCTCTTATTCCACGCTAAAGGTGTTTTCAAAAAAAAGTTTTTAGAGCATTTTCTTGGATGATATTTTATGTCCATGACCAATGGACTGAAAATTACGTGCATTGGAATGGGTTTTTTTGTTGTTTTTTTTTTCTTTTTACTATTTTCTCATCTTAAAACAAATAAAGTAATAAAGTTAGCCTCTGCTTTAAAACAAAAATCCTAACCTGGAGTTCACAGTTGAGACCAGTCTCTCCAAAATGAATTAGACTGAAATATGACCCCACCAGCTTGAAGTAAAAACGCTAAATTGGTAATCTGTTTCTGACAGTCATTACTAGCAGATAATCAAGGAATGAATGTAGGAATTGGACTTCTACGCAGAGGCAATTCTCCAACATAACTTCTCTCCCAAATTCTATAGCTTTAGGACTTTTTGAGCAAAAGGTTGTTCAGGATAACTGCTGAGCAAGATGACTGATATCCTCAGCTACACACCTTAACAAAACTTGGTCTAAAAATAACCTGTTCACAGTTCCCAGATTTCTGCCAGTGCAGATTAAAATTTACAGAAGACCCTTCACAGGCTTTTCTGAAAACACTGCAGCAAAGCCGTTCAGGCTGTACAAATTGCTGTATAACCAGTTGTTTTAGCCAGAAAAGCCAACCTTTCCTTATCTTTCATACTCGATTCACCTATCTCCCACTTAGTCCTATACTCACCTCATAGACCTTTGAGGAAGTGTTACAGAACGATTTTAAGAAAAATATCCTTTCTTCTAAACCACACTTTTGCAAGCACGGCCTTATGACATGGCAGACAAGTCATTTTTTGTCCTCTACTACCCCTCTCAGTGTACAATGTACAAACAGTCAAGATATGGCTTTATTGTATGTTTCTGCAAAGATGAGTGCTAGGTGGCAATCCACAAAGCCAGTGCACCTCAGTAGTATCTCCTGTGCTGTATTTATACACAAAGCACTAGCATATTCTGTATCCTAATATATATGTATTGTTATTCTATTTGTTGATTGGTTAGTAGTTTTCCTTGCCTAGTACATAAATTAGTATATATGCCTAGTTCACTACCACCGACTTCTTCTTTTGGGTCTGGGGTATGAATTGGGCAGGTGGGCTGTGAGGTTGGTGGTCATGATCTCCTCCTGATACCTTTACTTTTCCCCAAGTTACTGTGGATGTTTAATGACTTCAAGGTAATTAGGCAACCATACAGCCTTTGCCAGGTTTTGATGCAGGAGGTTCCCCTCTTATCAGTCTCTACTGTCTCTTGAAGGAAGCAGAGTAGTCAAGTTCACACACAATGAACCTGCTGGTTTATGACATTAACCTCTTCTGTTAGAGCCTGTTTCCCAAGAGACTTGGCTCCTTTTCCTTGCTTAAGGAAAATTCCATTCCATGAAGTACAGTTACGTTTAAAATACCAACATTTAAAGAGTACACAAAACCCCTAAAAACTATTTTATAAGTGGCAACAGAAAATGAGTACTACCTCAATGAACTGACACACATCCGAATACTTTAGTGGTAAAATATTTCCTATTTTAAGCTCCAATTAAGACAACAGAGCCTGCATACAAAACACAGACATGTTAGAGGCAAGAAACATAAAACAATCAAGCCAAGAGAAACAGTTGTTTCTTCTCAATATTAAGAATTAGTTGCCTTCCATTAACTTCACAGAACTCCCCCAAAAGCAATGAGGTGCAGAAATTAACTGTGGATAGCTTAGTTTGTTTGTATTATTTGTAGCAGTATATACATTGAGAATGAAGCTCATCTCTCAAGTCTGAGGAGCTATAAGACTATAATAAACGATTTAATCACTTAAATTTATTTTAACAACTCTAACAGCAATGAAATGGCCTCTCTTATGCCTAGTTCTACTTTAAGAACTAAGTAATAATCTTAGATTCACATTTCTAATATTTCCAATTTCCAGTTCTCCCCATCTGGACTGCTTTGTTTTGACTAGCTCTCCACTGACAGTAACAGGACTAGATAGATGCCTACACGGGTGTAAAATGTCCCTCCCTGTAAGTATCCAACCTGACAAAACCATCAGTCTTACTGTCCACAGGGCTAAAGAAGCTGGTACTGCGTTAAGATCTGGTATCTACCTGTACACTTTTTTCATTCAAGGTTGTGTGATTGTCTTTACAAATACATATGGTCCAGTTAATAGCCGTCAGTTATTCAGCCCTCAATAACTTCTCCATCAAAAGTAGTTCATGGGCAGCCTAGTCAAACAGCCCTCTTTTGTAAAGCAATGTTTATTTTAGACAAGAAGACATCCAAGAGAGAGTCTAGCGAGATTCCAGTAAAATATTTGTTCTATCTAGAAAAACTGTTAAGTTAAATTGGTGGTAGCAGAAATCAGAAGTTCTGCAGGTTGTAAAAAATACATGCTTAACTGGACTTCCCAAAATGGTATATAAAAGGCTAGAGCAATAATACTAATGGAGTTCACCTGAACTGGGCTACAGGTTAATCCGAGAACAGGGATGTAATCCAAAGATGTGTAAAGTCAATAGATTTGTCAACAGCAAGGTTAATGAGAGCATCAGACAAGAAGCAGGTGACTCTGTCCTAATAAATGTCACCCTACTTAGTCCGGCCTATCAAAGCGGTATGCACACGTAAGAATAAAGCAGACTATCATCACTGAGAAGCAACACAAAAGGAAAATGGCCCTTTCACCAAAATCTGTCACGAGATGCCTGTGAATCGAATCTGATGTTGCATAGAAAAATTACTAGTACCTCTGTACAGATATGACTGATGCTTCACTTGGAGTCGTAGATACTACTTTGGTTATGTGTGTTCAGTAAATTGATGAAAGCAATCAAACAAGCTCAAAGAACAATGAGAAGGAAAATAGAGAGGACAAGAGCTCACCTGATGAGAAATCTAGCAAACAGTGGCTGGTTGGCCTGGCAAACTAAAGACTGTTAAGATGCCCAACTGGTTTTTATAAAGAGTAGGTGAACTCTTTAAGGAAAACCATTAAGCTCAAAAATAACACTGCCACCAAAAAAATACATAAACTGGCAAGAATAAACTTACTGGAAAGCAGAGAACAGTTCTACAGTCTCGCTTTGGCAACAGCCTGCTCATAAGAATATAGATGAGCAAAGCTAATCTTCACATATAGCATAATCAGTTTATATAAGAGGTTAGACGACGTGGCTGTGCACAACTGCAGGTGACTGGAACTCCGTGGTGCTTCTATTTTTTCTTTCCCAACTATGCTAATTGTTAAGTGCAGCTCATAACCCCCAAAATGTTTAGTCAGTATTAGTTCTGGAGTTCACATATCACATTCAACTTTACAGCCTGTGTTTTATTAAACTGCTTGATTACATTACAGTATCATACATGCACAGCCATTATCTACAAGTTCAAAACAGTTCTGTTCAAAGTATTTTTTTCAGATACTCTTGCACAAGCACAGATGCACTATCACAAAAACTGTCATGATCTATTTTGAACTTTTACATCCCTACATTTTTCCCCACTTGCTGAAACGTAGTGCTCTCAAAAGAAGTTTTAGACCATTCTGATCTTTATATTTAAATGTAAGCCACACTAACGAGATCACACGTGGGATGACACAGCACCACTGAATTTCACACTCGATTTAAAGACAATTATAAACCACAGAAAATCTACAGTTTGCTTGCTGATTATGTAAGATATGACATAAGAAAAGCTTCACAAGAACTACGCTAAGTAGTTTAAAGTCAGTAAAAAGCAGAACAACTAAAAAATCAAGAAATGGAGAGTCTTACTAAAAATTGTGTTCTTACCTTTTCCAGGACTTAGGTTTTGGTCTATAAACACCTTAAGCTCTCCATTGGCTTCAATTAGTCCAGCCTGTTAAAAAAAAAGTAACTTTTAGTAAATTTACAAATGCAGAGAGCCTGTTACTGTTAAAGATGGAAGATAACAGCACACCAGAAGTCTGTGCTGCTACCACTTACACTTTGTCACATTTGCCCCTAGGTAATGGCACTATCTGTGGCACAGCATTTGCTACATTTTTCAATCTTAATTTCACAACATATCGTATTCTTGAAAAACAAGCAGAAAAACAGTTTACTTTGCTATTTTATGTCCTAAGTTCTTACAGTGTACAGGCACTGTTTTAAAAGATGGTTGAACACTCTTAGAATCACTAACATCTGCAACTACACTTTTCTTTGTGTAGATACTATTTACCTACCACAGAACTTAACAATATCATAGCAAAACCAGGAGGTGGAAGAGAGCACCTTAAGCCATTTTCATCAGAAAAAAAAAGGCATTAAGCAGAAAAACCTTTAGCTTTTAAATTAATATTCTTCTAAAGATGACAACCTAAAGAGCTTAAGTGAGAGAGCTATATGGAGACAGTCAAGTTTATAAAGTAATCACCATCCTTTGAGAAAGCTCACAGCAGAAGTTAATTTAAAAATACTATTAATTTTTCAACAGAAAACATTTGATGTAGTAATTCCTTGGTATTTCCAGACAAAACAGTTCTGAAAAAATAATAATCACGGGACACAAACTCCTTCTATTAGAAAGAACAGGAAGAAAATCGACACTCGTATTTAACCATATTTTAGCATGTGGCATTACAAAGGCAGAGAAATCTCTAGCTGCATTTTGTGCATAGGTTGTATTTGCAGACTACTGCCCATCTTCAAGAGACAATTAAGTGGTTTGCTGTCAGTCAGCAGCAAAATTCTTCCCTTGAAAGTCTACCTGAAGATCCCTACTTATGATTTCATCAAACCAGGTGAGCCACTAGAGGATGCTGTGGTGCTGTTATTATCCAGGTGTATGACAGTGATGATTTCTTAAAAAAGATGGGAAGCTTTCTTTTTTCAGTGCAAGGGAAGGAAGGAAAAGCACATGACAGTGACAGAGCACTGGGGACAGTCTAGGAAGAGAGCAGAAGAAAAACTTTGCTAAGGGAAGAATAAAGAGAAGTTGTTTGTAATTAAATATCAGTGATGAGGACCCAGTGGCATAAGGAAAACACAAATGAAGAGGCAGTAGAACAGATGGTGTGAATGAAGACCCTATGATAGTTCTCCATTCTCCTAATCCTCCCTGTCCTCAAAGTAATAAAACAGAATTGCTTTAAGGAGACTGCAACAGCTTACCACTACACCAACACTGCCCGTTCTCCCTCTTGCCTACAGTAGGGATTCAGAGATCCACTTGAACAAATGATATTTCTAAGTGCCCTGCTCCCAGTTTTTTAAGCCTAACTCTTCATCATACAACCTAAGTCAGAAGGCAACAGAGTATCACACACTTCCAGAGAAAGAAGGTATACTCATCAGTGGGAAATCAGGATGTGGGAAACAAAGATGTTATGAGAGCAATGAAGATGTCACCAGAGCTGCACTCTATGGCAATATGACATTTAAGAACACTGAAACCCAAAGTGTTATATGATGATGAATTTTTGGGTAAAGTGTTGCACTCTCCTCCCATTCTACTTCAATTTCACAACAAGGATGTTAAACAACACAGGAAGTGCAGTCTCATTCTCGCAATGTCTTTAAATGCAGTACTTCAGTTTCTATAGTAGAGCAGAAAGAGAAGGCTTGTGCTCAAGGATGCCTGCAAACTCTTTTCCCTGAGAAGTAAAAAACGGATCAATGAGACTGGAAATAAATTTAATATATTGAGTTCATGATCATTGGATCACCAAAAAATGGCTGGTTTAATCTTTCATTTTAGAAGTACATTAATAATTTTGAATTATTAAACCCATTCACCAGTTTAATATGCAAAAGCAAAATTGCACAGATTTCACGTGTCACTTAAATGCAAACCCAAATATTTAAGCTGTGCTATTCAGCAAATTCCAGTATTAAATGTAAATCACTATTTCAATAATTAGAAATTAGGCAACTGAGTAATCAATTGCTTATTGGACCCTTCCTATTTTTTTTAAACTAGAACAGACTGCAATATGACCATTTCTTTTAATTCATTTTATTCTTAAGTATTCCTGGAACCACCATACCTACTATCAAATAATCTCATAAACTTCAATTTTTTTCCCCACATAATTAAAATGTACAGTTTAAAATATTATCTAAACCAACATGCAACTCCCAAAACCACAAGCTAACGTAGCATTACAAAGGGTCAGGTTTGTGCTACATGCCCTGCACCATGCTTTATGTGAACAAAATTACGCAAGTCACTGACAAACTGGAGAACGTCTGGGGGAAAAAAAACCCTGCATTTGATCAATAAGAGAATACAATTTGAGAAAAGGTCAGATAATAGCCATCACTGAACAAGAAGAATCCCCTTAGGAACCACAACCCTGATGAAGAGTACAGCAGTTACAGTTCCACCACCTTTCCACACCACTGTCTTACTAAAGGTTCAGCTCTAGCAGTTAAAATATCTGGTAAATAATCAACTAATTCCTAAGAGTATGCCTAGGAATGACTCCAATAGAACAAATCTGGAAAGAATACTAACAAATCCCACAGCAAATAGCACCCCCAGCTGCTACTATTCATAATAAAAACTAATTTCTAGTGAAAATGTTGTTACTGCAGCCTCAGTATGCTCTTCGCACTTCTGAATACAACTACTTAATTCTAACTTGATAAAAATTTATCCCTAGTTTTGAGTCTCCTCAGTCACAGACACAACATTTGGGCGAGAGAAAACTGAAAAGCAAAATCTTAATCCCATAGGAAATTCTAGTGTCTTTGTTCTAAAATGGAAACACTAGGCAGAAAAATCTCTGCGTGTGTATTTCGGATAAATTCCCACTATATTCCATGCCACGTTATGTTGGAGGAGGGACCAGGATTACTCCTTCATAACTTATCTAGCACAGTGCGGTGCCCAAAGTAAAAAAGGAACATGTGATCATAGCTTCCATTAGGTACGTCACAGATTCGGAACGAACAACCCCCAAAAACCAAATCAACAATAAAACCTATGTCAGCAAGAAATATGTGACTTTCCCCAGTGGAAAAGCAACCTTCTGCCAAGGAGGGTTTAGACACCAAGGAAATTCCATTTTTCTGATGGGAAAATACACATAGTTTTCAGGCCTTATCAAGCTACTTGTAACAAGGTATTTTTATTCTTTTCACCTGAAAATGTTATTTTTTTATATATATTCCACGTTTTCTTCTTACCTTCTCGTGATTTTCAATTTCACTATGTGCTACTTCCCTTGATGGTAATGACAAAGCTTCTTGAAATAATACCACACGTTCAATTATAAAACTTTATAAAGAGTGTTCAACTTCACAATCTAGCATTACATTCCTCTTCAAAGAGACATGTTGCCTATGTATACTTTTCCATAGCTACCTGAAGAAACTGTTTAGATCCTAAACAGGCAACAGATAGGGATACACTCTGTATCCTTTTCACATTACAATAAAATCAACACAAATTTTAAAAAATAGCTTTTGACACTCAATATATCATCTAACGTGTAATAAGATCTCCTTTCCAACAGATCAGAGCAAGAAGGTTAAAGAGCACTGGACAACTTAATAAATCTGGGTATTTTAACTGGGGAAACTACGCCGGAATAAAGACACCAAGGCTTTGTGTCATCACATCATTCAGAACTCCTAAGGAAAATAAATCAACTGACAGGCTAAACATAAAAAATTCAACTGAATCTAGCATTGGCCTGCTATGAGATCATCAGCAGTCATACAGACTGGGACATCTACTTTTGTTTTGTTTACAAGTAAAACTGAAAAGCACTGCAAGAGCCCTCAGCCTGAAAGTCAGCAAATTGGGTAATACCTTTTTGTTTAGACTAAAGTCAATTTGAAAAAAAAAAAAAAAGCTAAAACTGCAGAGAATTTTACCTCTTAAACAAAAAAATCTCTTAGTGGAGACTATCACAGAATAATTTGTTATCTTATTAACAACTTAATATTTGTGGCCTCTGAAATTATGCACTAGAAACTCAACATCCTTGTAACAAAAGGATAAAATTCTTCCACAGCTTTTTAGACTTGCAACTCAAACTTCTTAATAAAAATTGGCATAAAAATGGATCACTAAGCCTTTAAACTAAATAGAAAGAATTCAAGCTGAATTTGGACTGAAGGACAAGGAACTTGTACAAGTATGATCAAGAGGTTTGACTAACCTGAGACTGAACAAGTACACATGCTATGTCTGTCGGGTTTAAGCGGAAAGGAATGTCCTCCCCTACTATGAAATAAGTAAATATAGGGAACAGAGGGGTGCTTTTGTATCACAGAAATATCTCTTCTCCAGGTAAGAAGCCCATTTTAAGTACACTCCCTGAAAAAGAGCTGAAAGAAGAGCAAAAAGAGTAGAGATGAATGGAAACAGAGGTTATTTGTCAAAATCATTTCTCTGAAGAGAACTTTCCAGTTGCTAACTGCAGATTAAGCCCACTGGATTGGGGCATGGGACTGGTTACAACAACAAAACAAGAGATGTGGGAATCAAATATTTGACAATGGTTAAAGAAAGGGAGTCAGAATGGGACAGAGAGAAAAACATACTGCTTGGGAATGTGAGCTAGAAAATTAGATGGAAGATGGCAGATTTAAGAGTTGAGGTAGAGAAACTTGGCACTCAGATTGAGAAGTTCAAAATTAATCAGGAAAGACAGAACCTGAAAATGGAGAAATTAGGAAGGAAAAGTATTCCTGATAGAGTACATTTCCTCCCAGAGTTTGTCAAAGGCACCAGAGAGGTGTCTCTGCTCACAGGCATTTGCAAAGCCTACTTGCAAACCACCATACTTCTTTTGCAAACTGCACTTAACTTGATCCATACAGAATAACAAATCCTAGTCATTCTTCCTGTTTGAGGGTAGGCAACAGATGTAAAGGCCTCATGCCATGCAATTTTACTATGTGCCACTTCACTGACAACGAAGGGGTTTCTTTTTTTTAGTATCAGAAAGCAACACACACAATTGAAAATTAGCACAGCTACAAAGCAGAGGAAATATTCTAATCAGAAATAACTGCTTAATCTTAATTCTTCTTTCACCCCTATCCATAACACAAATGCCATTTGTAACAAGATACATCATTTTTCCCATCACATTATCATATAGTTCAGGGACCAGAGCAAACGTGCTCTGGGAATAAATTGTCATGTACCCGCAGGAGACTATTTTTATAGGACATCCCATTCACTTTCCACAAAAATTAAAAGGCAATTAAGAAATGAAATAGAGGATTGCAGGAAAGGAAAGAAAGTTTGTGAATTCAAAACATTTGAATTTCATTTCACAAATGACATCAGTGAGAACTGTACTGTATAAAGTAATATGAAAGAACTTTTAAAGTCATGCTACAGGTGTGTGATTCTGTAAAAATCTTGAATGTGTTATTTCACTGTGTCTCAGTGGACTTCTGAAACAGGTATCATACTACATCCTCAGTTCACAACAGTATCTTCAAGGTTAATGTGTTTGTCAACCACTCGGTAACGAGTTATACTACAGAAATTAGCTTTCTAAAACTTGTATTTAAATTATTAGTGAAAGTACTAAATATTAAAGATCTGGATGACACAGAATTGTGAAAGTAAAACCTACATACAGTATTGTAAGTATTGTCGATCTTTGGTCTGAATCTGCTTCACTGATACTGCATGCAAGTTGGACACTGAGTATATAGAGAATGACACCTGAGACCTCCTTATTGCATAACATGTCAAGACCATCAGCTTGCTTGGCTGTTATTTCTGAACAGAGCAACACAGCTAGAGCTCAGAAAAAAAATCAAGAATTCATTTTGAAGGAGAGTCAAATATTGGACCAATCTAGGAAGACACACAGATCAAAAACAACACAGGAGTTAAAAACACTGTACTGTGTTGATTCTTACAGTATTTCAACTGCCCAAGTGATACAATCCTTTTAAAATTTAAAGCTGACACCAACACTAAGTGCAAAGCTGTAAGAACAAAGCAAAACTGAGTATGAGATTCCTAGGGTAAATATGACCAAAGCACTAGTTTGTCACTCTACTACATAAACTAATCAGAAAGTTAAGTCATCGTTCGTGTCCTCCTCGACTAAATTGCTTATATGCAGAGGTACCAGGTGCAGCCACTTCCACAACTGATTCCTGGTGCTGTTCTAGTTTTGACCTTAATAGACCTTCGGTTATCAAGCCAAATCAAATCTTTATAGCACTTAGTTCAGCAGTATCTGAATGACAGATGACATCAACAAGTCATGTTAAACAGGACTCATTCCAAAACCGTTTGCCTCACCAAGCTCTTTATCAGCATATAATAAGGCTACAGCAGCCCACAATTTAGTTTTCAATCAGGTCTGTGTAATCATTAATACAATACCTTAGCAAAGGGAACACAACACAAGGTAACTAATCAGCAGTTTTGAGGGGGGCACGGACCACTGTCAAAATTTAAAATCAAGTTGGCCACTAACTTTCTGAGAAGGGCTTCAACACAGAGAATGTTTAGCAAAGATTGGCTCTCCCATTTCTAATTACCCACTATAAATCTTCATTAAATTGTACACAGGCAAGGAAATACAGACACCAAAATAAGTGACTCCTAGCATAACTTAAATTTTCAAAGCTGCATTTTTGTTTAGCATGTTGTCAGCACAGTGTACTTACTAATACTACAAATACCTACCCAATGTAGAGCCCCTACCATTAACTGACACATGCAATTAATATAAAAGTTAAACACTTGAAGACTACAAGAAAATGCTTCGTTTACACAAATAAATCGGTGAGGTGAGAGTCAACTTCTGAGCTGTTACTCTCTGACTTAAAACCCCAAATTGACATGGGAGAAAAAAAAGGAAAACTTATTTTGTATTTGGAATGCAAAAAGGAGAGCTTACAGATCACTTGCCTTCTGCCTTCTTTTAGAAAGCGTATTTAAAAAAAAATAATACAACATTCAAAACCCGAGAGTGAGATGCTTTTAGATGCTTTTTCATACTATTGTTTGATCTTCTGTTTGCGAACTTCTGAATGTGTTAGAACGTACTGAAGGCAAATAGAAATAGATCAAGCTACCGAGAAGTCGCTGAACCAAAAGATATCAAAAAAGGTGCACGAACCACCTGAGATCCACTGAAGACTTAACTTCTCAAGTCTGCCTCACTGTAATTCCCAGTACATAACAAAAAATAAACATGAGAGAAACACACGCTGGTATTTTAAGAAAAGTCTGAAAAATGTTTTCAACTTTCTAGGCATTGAAAGTGCATCATAAAGATCAAAAAGATCCAAATTACGTCATTTTCCAACTTCCATTAGCCTTTTTTTAAATCTATCTCTAATGTAACCTTTTTCAGACCACAAAGGCTTGCTCAACTGATGTAAAAGCACCATATGAAAGCTATTAAAAAGTACAACCTTTATGGTGTTCTAGCAATATTAATATACAGAAGCATATATCTACATATTTTCCTAACTGCAGCATGCCTTTTGACCCACCCAGTCAAGCTGCAGTAAGAAATTAGTTCGACGAGGGTTTTTTTAAATATTTTTTGAGCAAAACACAGTCATTAATACTGTGAAATAAATTTGATGAACTAAACTACATTCTCAAATGTATTCTGAATACTAAATTAGAATAATTCATCAACATTAATCTCTAGATATCCTAAAACAGCCATGTCAGATCAGATGCTGAACTCTATGCAGGAGGAACTTGGGGGTCCTCAGATATACAAGTGTGCAGGGATGCCTTTGCAAAGTTAGATATGTGGGCCACAGCTACTACACAATGAGATTAGCATTACATGGTGTTTTATCAAAGACATACATTAAGTTTTATGCAAACTAGAGATCAAGAGAAAAAGCATTCAAAGCAATTCAAGCAAAAGATGACAGTGGAATAAACTTTTTTTTAAAAAAGTATCTAATTTTAGAATGAGTGGGTCCAAAGCCAACACCACTGTCAGCTGCCTATGAAACAGTAAAATGCATGAGCTTTATTTCCAGGCAAACAACTCTCAAGAAAGATATTTTAGTCTGTGAGAAATTCTGAAGGTAAGTGGCGTATCAGTTTGAAAAGTTTGTGAAACACCAAGTTAGTTTTCAACTGTATGTTTCTCATGAACATTTTTTTTAATGATTGGAAATGTTCTATGCAATAACAAACTGAAACAATCATAAGCAATTGTTACTGTGTGAGTATTTACGTAATACATCTGTTTCAATACATGCAATTTTCAAGATCAGAAGGAAATTTCATTGCTTTTGTCCAGCCCCTTTCTCCTCAGTGCTCGTCACAACACCATGCATTGAGCTATCCACTCTAATAGATCCCGTTCTGCAAGACTCCTGCTGCTTCTCTTCTGTTTAAGAGTGGGTCTCAAAGCAAGAGCCACAAGCTTCTCTCTCTTTCCAGCTGCTTGAGAGGCCTCAGCAGCTCACTTCCAACAGAAGTGAGGAGGAATAGGGTCACACAAGTTAGACTTTCATCTACTCTACACAAACTGTTAAGTGGTGGAAGGTATGTTAGCCACTGATACTGAAAAGTATTTATCATCTTAATTTAAAGACAATTCTCAATATATACTGAACGTAAAAGTGGTCAGCAAGGACTACTCTGTCTTACACAAAACTAAGTTACCAAATTTACTTTCTTGCTAGGCTAATTCCTGTTCCTTCTTTCAATGGTTTAGCATGCGAAGGTTGGATGGGTCACCATTTCACTGGAGGAACTACATTCCCCGCCAAACTACTAACACCATGAATCCAGGCAACAGCCCAAGTCAGTTGAGGACCTCCAAGTACGTATAGCTTTGGCTCCTCGAGTTCTTGCCTGGAAGGTGCCACATTTGTAAGCAGTTGAAGAGTTTACGGTAGACTCAACAAAGTCTTAGAGATATGACACGGATTAATCAGAAAGAGGACTACTGGCAATACTGGTGTCTCTGGAGATTGTCTGCCCATAGTGACTACCTCTGTCTCGGATCACGAAACTTACCATACAGTGGCAAATGTATGTGGTTGAAGTGTACCCAACTCTATTGACCTCAACTGAATGACCAATTGTTATTCAGTCTCTGACAAGGAATAGAATGATCCCACTCCCAAAGTAAACAAGTCCTTGAGATACTGCAATGGGGTTTTTTTCATTGTTTCTTTAAATCATGCAAAAAGTAAAATCTTTATAGTAACTAAGAATCTAATCACTAAGAATTGAATGTGATAGTCCATGGCCAATCTGCCTGACTCTGTTAGAAGTGCTTCTCAGCTCCACACAATGCTCATCTACATAAAACCAATACTCAATACTATGACTAGATCACATTGGAAAATGAGCTTGCTCCTTTTTTTCCCCATTTATATGTACTGCATTCCAGATTCCCTACCCTTTATATATCAAGTTTTATAAAATATATATAAATAGATACTTTAACCTCCACAAGCTAGTATTTCCCTTTCTCCATAATTATTTTTCAGCTTATCCAGTTACAACATTACTTGTCACTGTGCTCTGAAACTCCACCTGCAGGCTCTAAATTAAAATACTACATATGAATATATCTTTTTTTTTCACCTTCATAGCTTTCTGACCACTACCAAGAAAATTAAAATGTATTCTGAAAAAGACAACAAAACCTTGTTTTGATGCTTGTTTTCTTCTTATTGTACACTCTGTGAAGCATCAAATGGATAAAAGTTTAAGTAATAGTCAACAGAATTCAGAATTTCACTGAGTTTCTGGTACTCTCCACCATGATCCCCATTTGATCAATTATCCAATACTCGGCCCGCAAACTTGTACAAGTATTTGACATTTCAAAACTTCTCAAATTATAAAGAGGTATCAGAAGAAGAGCTGGAGGTGAGCAACAACAGGAAAAGTGCTCTCCTGTAGCAGGTGGGAAGAGGGGTTAAGCGGGAGCATGTTCTCATTTGACACTCTGGCTCCTCACCTTCCTCTTCTGCAAGTCTGCCTGCTTCGCCCTCAGCAGAGCAGGCAACGACCCCAGCAGCACAAAGAACGGGATGTACATCAAGCCTGTGTTCATGTCCAGGCTGGGGCACACCGAAGAGGAGTTTGGCAACAGAAATGTCACCTGAAGCCCAGATTCGACATCGTAACAGCATAGTTCTTACTACAATTCAGACATCTCAGGAGAAATGGATGGAAGGGGTGGGGGCACTCATTAACTACGCCATCGTCTTCACTGCTACGTCTCAGTCTGTTAGTGTACTTGATAGGTGACATGGCAGAACCACGAGCCATTAATCACAGCAGTATTGCCCTGTCAGAATGTTTGAATTTACAGTGGTGCAGGTCTTCATAGACTCAGTGCCCAGAAATTTAGTGATGCCGTCTCTGTCATGATCAATTCCAGTATTTTGCTAGAGAAAAAAAAGAGCTTGGATTTGGGACAAAAAATATGGGAACAATTCTCTTCCCTTCTGAAAATCAAAAAAAGGTGCTATACTAATTAGCATCTCTATTTTCTAGAATTAAATTAAACCTAATAGAGCCCAATTTAAAATTTCCCGGCATTCTCTACCCGTTTGAGACATAATGTAATGGTGGGTACGTAATAGTCTGCAAAAAGGTAAGCAGTTCATCTTTCTTGCCTAAGGCTGGATTAAGTATGCGTAGAGGTTTTTAAGAACAGGTTAGACAATCCTTCAATTAAGATTTCATACCCTTTCTAGCTACTCTGTTCCGGTGCTCAAGTACACTTAAAATTTTACTTAACACCTGACCTAGATTTTCATTTTTCCAAATTCTGCGTATTAATTCTAGTAATAAAGATACTGAAAGCAATATTTTTTCCCAATCTGTAGCATCTCCTTCCATTTCTGAAGTTTATTATCACATGTGCTATTCCTCCCTTAACTACTCTCGTTTCTAGAATAAGCTCCATCTTTCAAAAACGAGGTTCTTGTTTAAACGTCATATTCTCTTACACCTTCTGGGATATTCAGCTCTATTTCCAGGTGCCAGCAGTTCTTTAAGATCTCTCTCTCAGAAGCTAATAGTAAAAAAATTGTATTTTAATATCTCAATTACTTTGAACTGTTTCATCTCCTAGTCTAATATTCCTCTTTCATTTTCTTCCCACTTATACAGCCTTCCATTCCCTGAACTCTGCTATCTGTAACGTACTTGGACACCCTTATCTCTTCCAGGCAAGCTTTAAGTGACTACGTATTTCTGGTTGCTTCTCCGCATATTAAGATGTTTTTCAGTTGCTTCTGAAACCCTCCGCAAGATTAATTTCTTAAACCAATCGGTTCTTTATGGAAATTCTCTACTTTTGAAAGCTACAACAGTCCACATTAGATAGTAGCCTGCCGTTCAAGAATTTGAATCACTTTTCCTTAGGTCATATGCTGGTGGTCTGGGGCTTTTTTTTTGAAGAGGAGATACATTCTAATTTGATTACAGAGTAATATCTTGGTTTATTTTCAATACTGGAATGTGAAAGCCCAAGTATTGTTAGGAATTAACAATGAATTACAACTTAAAAGGCAGAACCTGTTTAATTTTTTTTCAAAGTATCAGAATGGGTAAAAAGCAAAGCACAGTTCAAGAGGTAGGCCACAAAATCAAAGTCACTAACCTTAGTGTCAATGGTAATGGAAGCCTACAGTGAAAGTCCTGAAAGCCTGTTTTTACAGGTAGTAACTAGCATCTTTTGGTAGGCAGAGACAAAACGATCAAGACATATGGAGACTAAACCATCTTCGCTCCCCTGAATACATGATGCCTCCCTGAATAAAAGAATGGCAATGCCAGTTGACAACTGCAGTCAAAAACAACTCTGTCATTTGAACAGTATTTACTGGGTTTTTTTAAAACCCAGTTCCAAACCAAGCGGTTCTAGTGTTCAGGATGAACATCCACAATGCCAGCGGCCCAAGTGCTTTTATGAGCATAGTGAATTCTTAGAATTCATTACTCTGAAGAAATGTCTACACATCTGAAGGCTTTTATGCTGCTACATCTACAGAAAGACATAGCCTAGGCCTGACGTACAACCTTGACAAAAGTAAGTTTCACATATTCATTAATGCCTGCTATTATAAAGCATGACCTGGTTTGTTTTTCTGAACACAAACAAGAATATGCTTCCACATAGGATGCACTGCAAAAATACTTACATCTTTTGCCATGTTACCAAAGACTAGAAATCAGTCCTTTTAAAATCTTGACGGCTGCAGGGCACAGAGACAACGATGCTATTTTCTAGAAAACAAGTAAAAGACAACATTAGCTACAAAAACGAAAGGAGGTAAAGTTCTTACAGTTGATATTACTGACGACCAACAAACACAATTTAGTTCTCGAAACCCACAAAACAACCGTTTTTAACGATGAAAAAGTTTCCTGTCATCACCAATTCACCTCCTAAGCCAGACCCTCTCTCCCTCCCCCTTGCCGTGTGGGAAAAAGCCTCCCTTTCCGACATCGGGGGGTAAGCTGTCCCCTGTCAGGAGCGCCCTTCCCCCAGCACACAGCCGGTCCCGGCGGGGCAGCCGGCAGCCCACCGGGCAGCAGCGGCGGGGGAAGCGATCACTCCTTTGGCCTCCTCCTCCTCTTCTTCCCCACCTCCATTTGCAGCAGCAAGCACAAGTAGGCCCCAGAGGCCAGCTCCCCCCGGGGCCTTACAAACCCTTCCCCCCCTCCCCCTCCTCCCTCGCCTTCGCAGGGCGGACGGGCCGCGGCTGTGCACCCAGAGACTGCGGGAGGCTGGCGCTCGGCACCCCGCGCCCCCCGCCCAGGGCCTCACCGCCCGGGCACAGCCACAGCCACAGCCACAGCCACAGCCCTGCGCCCCGCGCCGCCTCCCCTCGGCAGCGAGGGGCCGCGCTGATCGCCTCAGAGGCGGCGGGGGCACGAGGCAGGGGGGCACCGCCGGCCGGGGGGGAGGGG
>WBNH01004762.1:0-18511 GCA_013401255.1 Urocolius indicus | reverse complement strand
CTTTTGTGCGTCCCACCGGCGTGACGCTGCGCGCTGACGTCACGGAAGGGGTGCAGCGTGCCTCGCACGGGCGCACGCGGGGCGCCCGCAGCCAACCGCCCGCCGCTCCACTGGGGCGGGGAGGGTGCGGGGAGGGAAGAGCATGCGCGCGAGTTTCGCGCCTTCCCGGCTCCCCGCCCTGCGCCCGAGCGCGCGCGGGAAGCACCGGCCCCGGGGCGCGTCTGCGAGGCGGCGGCGGCGGCGCCGCGCCCCCATCCGCTCCGCTCCGCTCCGCCGCCTTATCGCGGCGGGACACGGCCCCGCGCCATCCCGCCTCACGGCTGTCCCGCGCCGCCGCCCCTCCCTGCCGAGTGCGGCTCTGCGCGTGCCGAAGGCGGGAAGACGGCGCGGGCAGCCGCTGCGACATCCTTGTGGGGCGCTTCCTTATCGCCTCTTGCCCGGCCGTCACTGTGAGCAAGTTCTGCTCACGCTGAGCATTGCTAAATTGAGGGTTTGTGGAGTAACTCCCGTGCAAAGTTATCGTGCGGCAACTGCTGCTCTCGGTCTTGGATCACACCGTCACACGACTGATAGGGCTGGGAAGGGACCTCTATAGCCATCATCCAGTCCAAGCCCCTGCTAAAGCAGGTTCACCTCGACCAGCTTACCTAGGAACAGACAGGCAGGTTTGGAAACCTCCAAGGAAGGAAACTCCACAAAAGTAGGCAAGACCCACGCAAAAAAAAAACCAAACAATCCAATCCTGGGCACTCCCCATTTCTGACTTCTCCAGCCCAGGGCAGCTGTATGCATGAAACGGTGCACAAAAGCCAGGGTGCTGTGACATAAATTTCATGAGAATGATGTCATGCGTGGCAGAATAAGTTGCAGCTTGCGTCACGGGGACTATAAAGGCACAGCTATAACAATGGAAACTGCAGCAAAAGCTCAAACGATATGCTGCTTACACATGAGTGGATATTAGATTGTTTAATGGAGGGGTATGCTGTATGCAGTTCTGTATGCGACATCAAGCCTGTGTGGTACAAGACTGTTAAGAACACAACCAAGAGGGGAGCAGGAAGTAAAAGGGCTGTTCTTTCTGTCTCCACGCTGCTTCCTGAGCTTGCCTGGGAAAGAAGACTAGTCAGGAATAGAAGACACAACCAGCAGAGCCAATACACAGAAACTACAAAAAGCCTTGCACAGATGCCATGGAAGAAGCATTTCATCGGATGGCTAGATTCACATTTAGTTACTTTTATGCCTTACTCAATTTATAGTTTTAAGATGCTGGGAAATTCTGGTTTACAATACTGAGGAAACACCAGCTACCTTCATTTTCTTGATAAATAGCAATCTCTGAGCTTTCACATTCACACTGCTCTGGGGTTCCATGGCAGCTCATGCAGTAGCTTGCTCTGATAAGGACCATTATTACCCCATTTCTTCATTCTTCTTGATTAAGCTTGATGGCAGTGGACATCAAAGAAGGATGATAACAAAAATGTGCTTCTGTTTACAGCTTCTCAGAAAGAGACAAGAACTTTTAACTCACAAAAAACATGAAGCACCGCACACCAGCTGCAGAAAAGCTGCTTCCTAAAAGACATCTCTTCCAGCTGATGGTGCTGCTCTCTACCCTCCACATCACATATATTTGGCTTGCAGATTTAGATTGTCTATATATCTCAAGTCCCTGCCCATACTCCCCCCCACCCCCACACCCCTTAACTATTGTAGAAAATCTGTTCAATACCCCGACTACCAAAAGGTCCTGCAGTCTCCAGGAATGGACCTTCAACAAGGTAATGTCTGTCCCAGGGTGAAGAAAGTACTACAAAAAAAAGCAATCACGCTTTTAAAAAGGTCTAATTAAATTACTGTGCTAAGATACTGAACATTTCCTCTGCTGCTTTTACCTAAAAGACTAGTGCTACTTTGAGTTAAAAAAAGAGTGTTGAAGAGAAACCTTCTACCTTCTCTAGGAAAAGCAAAATTGACAAAAACTTAGGAATAAAGAATAATTAATTAGCGTCTGTGATTTATAGGGACTAAGGAACTGGAGCAGCCTGCTCTATATGGGATAAGCTATAAATAGAGTGGTTGTGGGTACATACACAGGGAAATGACTCAGTAAGTATAAGCCCACAGTACCAGTTTTACACTGTTCTGGTTCCTCCGCCCTCACAGGGAACAATGACCAAAGGTAGCAATTAAGAGGTGACACAGGAGAACTCAATTTTTTCCAGAGAGAAAGAGCTACACAAAACAAGCAACCAGTTAACACCTCTGGTAAAAAAAAAATGGGAAAACCTCTCAAACAATCCAACCCCTAAACAGGTATGCGGAATGAGTTGCTATTCAAGCACAGAGCAGACCTTTCCTTCCTTTCCACTTTCTTAAGCTCAGCTTTGCCACAGAAATACACTTGGGAAGCGACTGTCATGTATTAGCTTTTCTGTATTCAAATGAGATAGCTAAAACCACATGCTGAAAATAACATTTCCATAAAAGACCACCTGTTACTCAACAAATCAGTAGGATTGTCCTTTCAGAGCTTCTGGATCTCTGCTTTAATTTTATCTACTTGACACAGAAAGAGAATATTTCAGAGTACAGGCATAAGGTTCCTGAAAAGCTGCAATTATGTCTAAGTGGGTCAATGGTGAAACATTCTCCCCATTTTCCATACAGGCATCATTAGTCATTAAGGAATAGGGTCTGTTGTTTTTGTCCTAAGATTGTGTCATGAGACTATTCCATTTCGATATGGAGCATTTCAGAAAACATTTACAGTATCTCAGTATACCTCCAGATTTCTATGAGACAATCTCAAACACCTGATAGTGGACATATGATAAGTTTGTTTACAAAGATCAGTAATTTGAATTTACATCTAATATTCAATCAGGCAATCCAAGTCTATGCCAACAACAGAGCCACTGAACACCGACAGCCTTGGATGATGCTCTTATTTCTCTTTCCCTAGTTCTCCTAAAGCCTAGCCAAGTCATGAGTCAAAAATTACTGGGGAAAGAAGTGACAGTAATGAGGCAATCAATAAGATATCTAGACTTGCCTTCCTTTTTGGGCACAGTACCAAAAGGACTCTTCACCCAACTCCTTTGAAAGGTAATTTGGAAAATATTTTCTTTCTTTTAAGAGAAACAAACCATCAGTATTTCCTATACTCTCCTAACAGGAATTTTCCAGAGAAGTACAGCTACCCCCAGCAATTTATTTAGACAAAAGGTTTACTCATCACAGCTGTAATATTTTGTATAATAGTTTCAAGGGCTAACTAAGAGACATAATGGAAACCATACGGAGGGCTTTACCATGGTCTGTCATAGATACTTTCATTGCCCCTGAAACATGGGTGGTAAACTACATGTGAAATAAGCGTCTTTCAAACCCCAGACGAGGCAGTCAGGAGAGAAGCTTGTATTTCAAGCAGAAATTACGAGCTAGGCCAGTGGACAGAGTAAGATTTCTCTCCCCAGTATAATTAAGTAACAAATTATTTTAGGTAAGCACCTGAAAAAAGGGTCTGATTGTTCAACTGTACCATAAAACTTTTGTATTACTTCTACATTTTGGAAACAAAATATTGAAATACACCAACAGATGAGTTTCAAATTTCTGTTACAGATTAATTTTATAAAATAACTATGTTATTTTTTAGGGCAGCTTTTTCCTTTGTATTTGTCGCTGTTCCTTGATAACTTTTGCCACCATTCGAGGCAAGGTGGAATTGCCATACATTCCTTTATGAAGAGGAATTTCCTTTATCTGGAGATAAAGCCCCCAATCCAGTCAGCAAGTACCCAAAATTATGACCCTACCCTACCCTAACAGTACATACACACCCCAGACAAGCCCAAGCTGCATTTTGACAAGCCCAGCAGATGTCAGAGAAAACACAGAAGGAAACTGAGGCTCCTATGTTAGAGGAACGAGGAATGAAGCACACAAATCCATCCAAAGCTTCAGTTTGCTACTTGGAGGACAGCTTTCACTTTAATTGGCAACGTAAACCTACATAGCGTGCATTTTCCTAACCATTTTGTAGGTATCAGAATTATTTCAGATGATAGTATAGTACTGACCCACAGTGTTAGTAGATCTTTAATAGTATTTGTTTTAGCAGATAAACCTCAAGATGATTTTTTAAATTGTTTGCTAGAGCAGACTACAGTCTATGAGTAAGCTTTCTCTATGACACTACAAGAATGGGCTTTTACAAGGCTTATCCCACTAAGTATAATGTTTTCAAGAACTGAACACTTACATTAAAGAGTACATTCAACCATTCAACGCACTGTTTTTTAAAATATTGCGATATTTTGAAGAGACTAACACTTTATTCAATGTAAATGCAACAAATAAAGTTGTGGAATTCAAAATGCACTTCCAGTCTGACATTTCTCATTTTAAGCAAATTCATTTACTTGAAATAACTTCAAATCCAGCATAGTGTCAAATAACATCCAACCTCCAAAATTACAGAACTGATCTTTTCCACATCAGCTTGAGTTGAGACTTTCTAGTTTTACTAAATTAATTTTATCTAAAACAAAGAAAAAACAATCTGTAAACAATTACTGTAACAGCAGTTAGCAACAAGAATGGGTGACAACTGTCAGTCTTCAAATATAACTTATGTCCTTTCTTACTGTCAACTTTTAGTCAAATATGTAAATAAATACAAGAACTAACACAAATAAAAAAAGTTAACGCTATCTGAAAATACATTATACACTGCAGTTTGGAATGAAACACCACACAATATTGTCTGCATCATCTGGAATATCTATTTGACTGCTTGAAACCGTTCAGTGCTAAACAGCTGGACCTTATCTTTGTGTAGAAGGCTACACTTTTACTCACTGTTAGAAATGTATTTTGTGATTAATTTTACACCAGTATATTAAGCTCCTAAATATGAAAATGACTCAAGTCATTTAGTGAAAGAAGATACCATAGGCACCATAATATCTTTATATATTGTTTTTCTTTTTAAACAAAATCTGGTGATGAACCAGCTGTAACAAAATAAGATGAAAATTAAAAGGCACATTCAGGCAAAAAAAACCAAAAACAAAACAAAACCAATCAACATATTCTGCATGATGCTATATTTTTAAAAAATAATTTATGCTCTGAATAATTGATTAGATCAAGAACAAATATTCTGGCAGAGTCTAATCTGTCAGAGAGAAAGGGAATTTTCTGAAACGTGTGCAATTCAATTTATATAATTATTTTGTATTGTAGAATTTTGCTTTAAGGTCAGTATAAAGGCTTATAACCAAGTGCATGTTAAGAGGACTGACTACTGAAAACCTCTTGTTTTCTAAGTGCATAGAAATACAACAAGCAACAAAGAGTTTCCTTGCAAGAAGATGTATTCTTCTACATGTGCAAATCTTAATCAAGTACTTGAGCGTCTTTCGGGTCTCGGAACGCATTTCATAATCGCAGCTCTCCACAGGGCAGGGGCAAGTAAAAGGCTTAGAGTAGTCACACTCAGAATAAGAAGATACACCTGAAAATTGCAAGTAAAAGCCATTACCTCTTCTTAGTTACAACAATAAACTAAGAATTGACAAGAAATTTGAAATCAGACTCTTCTGGTATTTTTAGGTGACTTTGCCTGTCTCCCTAACCAACTATGCAGGTTCCTCCAAAAGCAAACAAGTGCAGGCTTGAGTCATCTAATTGTCTGTTTACCTGTTTTGATGATACATTTACAAAAACAACATTATGAGCTTCTGGAAAACCACTTACTTACACGAATAGTAAAGAGGTCAATATTGAAAGCTCAAAAGCCAAATACACTCTATTAAAAAAGAACCAAAATAACAAGAAAAACAACTATCCAAATCTGTCCTGGTTTAATGATATAATGGGCACAGCCCACTATTTTATACACTAAAAAACCCAAACAGAAATCCCTTTAAGTCATACCGCACATCTTCTGAAAAAGAAAGGTCTTAAATACGTAGCCTGAATGAGTCTTAGAGAACATCAGCAGGAAGCAGTTCTGAGGTCTCAAAACAGAATAATAACTTTTGGAAATTTCAGAGCTACATAAACTGATCCAGTAGATAATCACATGGGAGCTGACAGAGAAAAAAAGAAAAAGAAAGCCTAGAGGCCTTCAAGCACAGTGAGTGGGCCCCTAAACTGGTTCTGTGATCACATATGGATAACTTGAAACTCTATACAATACAGGCTATTTATAACTCCTAATTATATGCAGGAGTGAACATGAAAATGAATCACCTTTACCTATACAAGTGAACAGCACTGTGTTAAGTTTCTCACACACGCTTTATTTGGAATTGGTTCCAGCATTATACAGCCTGCTCGCTCACACAATGAACAGCTCGGAGCAACAGCAGAGTAGTTTTTGTCAGCAGAGATACCAGGAAGAAAGCAGCTAGCACTACAAAGTGAGGTCAGTTGTTGTATCTCTATAGCCATAATTTACTTAATTTCACAAAGCAGGCTTCGTTTTGAAAGAAAATAATGTTCTCACAGCTTCAAGACAAAACAACATTTAAGGTTTCTTTCCTAAGGGACTTGTACCATAACCACTGCAAAAGCTGTTTTTTTTTCTTCTGCAGAGGATGTAAAAATAACAAGCTTTTCAGTTAAAGGTTACAAATTTGTTTGCTTGTTTTAATCTTCAGAGCATTTCCATTTCACTCTATCTGCTCCCTAGTTCTTATTTACTGATATTACCTTATTCATATCCTCTACCTCTTTCTACAGTGATATCAAGATTTTAAAAACAAATTCTTCTCAGCTGTAGTGACTTAGGTGCTCTCTACAACTCACTATTCAGTAACCAAGTTGAAAGAGCAGTTAAGGTAAAGCATTTAGAACAAAGTTATTTAAAAGTAAATCCTGCTATTGAAAATATTTAAGTGCAATACAAAACAAGTGAAAAACAGAACTAAGAACCCTGTTAGGGACATACTGATCTCCATTTGTTGCTTCTACATGTTACCAGTTGAGAGATGTCACCAAATTGGAGTGCACTGGTATTTCAAATATCCCGTTAGTACAAAACCCCAGTAAGTTCTTCAGGTGCAAACCTCACAGTTAGTAACTACAGGACAGCTTACCTCCCGAGATATGATCCCTGCTCTGCGTGCTCTACTTCCCAGAACAAAAGAGAATTCACTGACTTGTGCCAGTCCTGCTGAGACAATCCACTTGATATACTGGCTGGTCTTTGGAAGAATCAGAGAAAGGACAAGCACTGCCAAGACAAACTTTAAAAACATTTTTTTGGTTTGTTGTGGGTTTGGATTTTTTTGTTTGATTGGGTTTTTTTAAAGTTAAAATGCAATAAATAAAATAGAACAATCTTTGTGAGGTTCACTACATAAAATACAACAATTCTGGACATAAACTAGTGAATTTCTACAGTGTCTTCAGTGTTAACATCAGAAGAGACAAATAAGCATTGCACAGTAAAAAGTATCATCTTGTTTACTATAATAAAAACACTAGATAACTTTGTCACAATCCCAGCTAAACAGATATTCCTCTATGTGTAACTTTTTAACATTAAATATATTTCTTTTAATATCCTAAAAATACTCTATCAACCTGTACTCTAATGTGTAAGGTCTCCCCAAATAAAGATTGATAGTAAAGATGGAATAGTCTTTCTTATATCAGATGTTCAGTTCTTGCACAGAATTTTCACTAAGGCGTTCAGCACAAAATTCATTTAGATTATTAAAATATAAAATAAAGAGAAGAAGAAAATACCTTCATTATGACCACAGATAATGTAAGGAACAGTAAGACTGTGAGTTCATATATGACAAATGTGGGGAAAACATGAAGTCCTAGAAGGAAAGAAAACAATATTTCCATGTTTAAGGCAAATATCTTACTATGATAATTCTCTGAGTTAATAATTTAATTGCAAGACTGTATTCTCAAAACCAAAGGAAAAGCACTAACATACCTATCAGTAGTACCTACTTGATTACTAAAGCGCTTCCTTCGTTATACAACCATTTTTCCTTTGAAGAGGTTTAACACAAACAATATTCCCTATTGAATTTAACTGTACATGACCAATGCAGGAGCACTTTGATTTATACTCTCTCTTCCATACCAGTCAACAATCCAGAATCTGTACAGAAGCACACTTATAATGAAAGTTTCAAAAACACTGCAGGAAAACACTTCCATTATTCTGCATGGTGACTATAATATATACACTTTGTTATCCATTTATCATTTTGGTATGACATGGTAATGGACTATCACTGTGAGAAGAAAATGATATTCAGTATTTGCATAGACCATGGCTACAACAGAAAATGTAACTGTTGTGATCCCATGACCCTCACTTGCAAACACTGAAAGTCTTCTCAGAAGTCACTTAGATAGACTACATTCAGCTAAAGTCATAAACCCCTGAGCATAGTCTATGATGGTTATCTTGATTGCTATCAAGAAATTATATAAAATCCCACTGCTATAACGCTGAGTTTCTGGAGTTTTTGAAGGAGAAGGGAGTGTCTTTTTTTTTTTTCTTTTTTACATTTATTTGGTCATCTTAATTCAGTAATTGTGAGTCACACAGAATCACAGAATTACAGGTGTTGGAAGGGACCTCTAGAGATCATCCAGTCCACCCTCCCTGCTCCAGCAGGTTCACCTCGATCAGGTCACACAGGAACATGTCCAGGAGGGTTTTGAAGACCTCCAAAGAAGAAGGCTCCACACCCTCCCTGGGCAGCCTGTGCCAGGGCTCCCTCACCAGAAAGAAGCTTTTCCTAAAGTGGAACTTTCTGTGTTCCAGCTTCTGTCCGTTACCCCTATAGTCCTACCACTGGACACTACAGAAAAAAGTGTTGCCCCACCCTCTTCACATACACCTTTCAAATACTTGTAAGTATTAATGAGGTTCCCCCTCAGTGTCCTCCTTTCCAGGCTCAACAGTCCCAGTTCCTGCAACCTTTCCCTCATAAGAAAGATGCTCCAGTACAACAAGAACCATAAAGAGCACAGAAATTTCAAACTAAATCCTGCTAACAGTAAACATAAGAAAACAATGTATTTGTTGGAGAAGTCTTGGAGTCACTGAGGAATAATCTTACTCTGAGCTGACTAAGTTCACTTTTTCCTCCAAGGTTATGAGGAACCTGTCCAGGCAAACATAACTGTGTCTGTGGAAGCGCATTCCTTTTTCACGAATACTCTTAAAAAGAGCAACTGAAATTGTAGTGGTGTTCCTGGTAAATCCATAATAGTTGGCAGTTCTCCAACCCAATTATTTCTAGGGAAGGACAAGAGTTTAGCTTTCTAAAGCATGAGGCATACAGATCGATGCTGTAACTCCTTATTTTAATGCAAGACAAGTTTTCACTAATTTCCCCTGCTGTATAGTGCTGCAGAGTCAGAACTATAGAGAACTAAAAGCAATCTTCTCTTCCTGAGTGCACACAAGAAGTCACTTACAGTAACCTCACCATGTTTCGTCCATATGCACATTCCATTGTGGATGGAAACATACTTCAAGTACATCAAGAGATTTTTAGATAAGAACTACCTAGTCAGCATGTACACACCTTCGTTTCTTTCTTAATGTCCTTCCAACTACTGAAGTGCAAATGCAAAAGAGTGTCAGAATAAGAGGAGAAACAGCAGAATAAGGGAGACAAACACCACATCTGAAAAAGAAATCCAAATGTGTGCACGCATGTACATGGAGGGATGAGGGGCTTCTCTTTCTTTTTTACTGTGCATTGTGTGCACATTGCTCACTCACTTTCAGGCCGGCCTCAGCAATTAAACATTGAAAAGCAGCTAGAGAAATACAGCCTGTAACTATATCGTGGTTGATAAGAGGGCCAACTCTGCGACATCTGGAATTGAAGATTTCAGAGGCAGGCTATAAATATAGCCTAGGCTACTGGTGGAGCTACCTTTTCAGCTCTGGAGCAGTCAGGCAGTCTGAAGTCCACTTGAACTGCTGCCCGGCGTGGAGATTATTATCATATTCCAAAGAGGTGATGCAAAAACTACTGCAGATTTCTGTACCTATCCTGCAGAGGTAAGCATCTGCAAAGTGAAGCAAGCCTAAACTTGTTACATACATTATTCTGAGCAAACCAACGTCTCAGCACACGGACACTTTTTGGGGAAAATAAATCCTACCATAATGGATTTCATGGTCATTAGACCTTTGCCCCAGCCTTAGATGTAAACTTAGGATAAGGCCAGAAATCTATCGGATTGCTATTACAAGTACATGAAGCCTTTCAGACAACACAATCATACTCAGAAAAAATAACTTCATAGACAGAAGGTGCATGAATACAGGCATTTATTTAAATAGTTTGAATCAGACTTTGTGACAAAGCTCAAGAGTCACTACGGACTTGTTCTCTCAAATAGAAGAAATGCTTCAATTAAATAACTCAAGAACTTCAGCACCATCATCAGGTAGCACGTGGGACATTTTGGCCTATCATCATGCTATCACTTAGGTACATTTTCAGAGATGAGTATAAGCCACTGGACTTCAATTCTAAGCAGTGTTATGGAATAGCTAGAATGGAGTCTTGGGGCAAAGGTGACCTTGCATCAATGACAAGCCAAAAAGCAGTGTTCACTCACATAAGCTGGTGTATGTTCTTCTGTGGATTACTGTAGGCAAGATTTTGTACATACTTTTTGTATGTACTTTTTTCTTAACAAGTAAACTCCCTCCCTCATTGCCCCTGATTACACAGACTCCATCAATCTGAACAGCATGTGAAGCTGAACAGCATGTGAAGAGCCAAATGTTATGACCACATCCTGGGAGATCCAGAACCAAGAAAAGGAACCTTGAGAGACTCTGATGGCAAACAAGATTACAGAAACCAGAACTCTCTTAGTCAAACTGGAAGCAGTAGAGTTAATTCTGACGCATCCTCAAGACAGGGTGTCATGTTAGCAATGCATTGGGATGCTGATGTAGATATACTGAGTCTTTATGAGCTGAAGATTGTAGCTAGGCAAATGCAATAAATGCTGTAGCCATGGCTAGATCGTTAAGTAGCAGAGGAGAAAGTCAGCATTCTTCTCTAATTTTCTGCAAAGGGGAATGCTCTCTTGATTCTAACATCAGTTCTGAGAGCTTGAAACCAAGTTTTGTTGTGTTCCACACAGGACAACAAAGCAGCAGAGCTGGATGGATACAGAGAAAGTGATGTATGTCAACTAATAAATTCCAGTTGGGATCTTCCTTGGATTTCTCTCAAACCGAACAGAAATGTTAAGAGGCTTATCAGAAACACACTATGTGCATGTTTGTTCTGGACAGTGGTAGTACTGGTACCTACAGTGTCAGCATCACCTGTTTTCTGAAGAAAAAGACCACACTGTGAAAGGGATTTCAGTATCTTGCATTCAAGGTGTATTGCTAACCTCAAGATTTATCCAGAAAGGAAACATGGAGCCTGGCAAGTGAGTACATCTGTACAGAACACTGAGGGCACACAGCTTTGTCAGTCAGTAGAAGTAATCTGTCTCATCACCAGTGGCACACAGGGTCATGATGCCCAGTTTCAAACTCTATATGCCCTGTAGACTGGCCAAAATCAGGATATTGGAGCCTTTTTAAAAAAGTCAGTCTGTGCAAAGATGTTTTCTGTCTTTCTAAAAAGCAATCAGAACATAATCAAATGATGCAAAGGTGGAAAGAGAAGGATCTGAGGAACCAAAACAGACATGAGAAAGTTCTCAAAATGTGTCTCTAAGGGATTGGTGCAGATGTTCTCTCAAAAATATCAGTGAGAACAGAGAATAACAGGAACTTTTCAACCTCAGCAGATAGCACAGAGCCAGAAAGCTTGAGGAATACACACGGACCTAAATGAATGTACAGATGGAGAGCAACTCAAAGTGCAGCTGTTAATGCCTAACTGCAAAGGTGTATTATTCCCACAAATGCATCCATGCGCAAATTTGAAAGCAGTAACCATACACAGGTCAAGCTAAGGGCAGGACCACTGTTACACACATTACACAAACAAGTACTACTCCGGTCAGCTTTAAGGCACCAGAAGGATTTCTGTAGTGAGAACAGAAAAGCAGGCATTTAAGACAAGCAAAACAGGAGCTAACTTTTCCAAATGACAGCCACTTTTTAATTTGGTCCATTTTATTTTTCTATGTATTCCATTATTCTAAAAGGAAAAGTAATTACCTTACTGCAGTGGTGTACCATCCCGCCTCAGGACCTGGGGTGCTTCTGCTCTCTATAAAGTGCTTGCTGCATAGTGCAATGAGCCTTCTATTTACGCAGCAGGGGGAATTTTTCCCTGTGGCTTTTACACAATTTCACACAGTAAATCTCTATATATTTATAGATACATACAATTTGCGTGGTACATATGTAAGCAGAGAACAAGCAAGAAGTCTTTTCTTACTAGTTTTCTGTTTTAAAAGTTAAAGGAATACTTTTTATCCTACTCAGGTTTTCTTTGCAGCATCACATCACTCCTTTTTAAAACCTAACACCTTGTCACCTCACAGAACTTCCCCTTAACCACAACATTTGAAAGTAACTGAAAGTAAAGAGGGGGGTGTCACATTTAATTGGGGGGGGAGGGTGGTCTGGTTTTGTTGTCTTGGGTGGTTTTTTTGTAGGGCTTTTTTGTTTGGTTTAGGTTGTTGTGGGTGGGTTTTTTTCACAAGCAAGCACTGCCACATTTTTTCAGGGCCTATAACATAGCTAATTTTTCTGATTTTTACCTAATTTTCTTCTGAGGCAGGAATAACACCCATTTTCTGTAAAACCATACAGACTCCTTAGGCAATTTTCTTTTCTTTCCCTTCTTGCAATTACAATGATAACAAGACTTAAAAAGACTATTTTTTTTTTAGATGTGTAACAGAACTATCAAAGCCATTTCCTTACAATACAATGTTGGCTATATGGAACGCTGCCAGCATGCCAACTGAGATCTTACTATTTTCTTGTACTGTATAAAGTCCCATCTCTAGTCTTAATTTATGAAGTCTCAAGAGCGTACAACAGTATTATTGTTCAGTCCCTTGTAAAATTGACTTTGAGCTTATAATGACTTGTCGTACTTTGCATCCCTGGTAACACTAACCTTTACTAAACTTACCTGTGGGCACTTAGCAATTACTAATTCAACCTTGGCAGTTATATGGACCCAAGAGTTCTACCATAGCCCACCACATTCAGCCCTTTATTAAAAAATAAGATATTAAAATAAACATATCACTAAGCAGCCCAATTGATCAACACAAGCTATTATAAAAGGCTGGGTAAAACAAAAATCCAGACTGGCAAGTGCAAGTGTCTCCTTTTAATTTTGACAACTGCCAGAATAAGTTTTATTTGGTCCGAATTAAAACTCTTTGGGTATCAAACAGGTGTATAAGGAAAGGCATTAAAATGATGCTGACAATGAGATTTCATTATTATCTGAACAAATATATGGAGATAAAAAGAATAATAGAAAATTAAAGATAAAATTCAGAAGAAAAAACAGGAGTGTTCTTGAAAAAACAGACCAACAAAAACCCCAACAAAACCCAAACCCTAAGAAGTTGTGAGTAAGCCCGGGCTGAAGAACGTTGCAGTTGTTTAACAGGCCATATTCAAACCTCCTGGTTTAGACCTTGCAATGGGCCCAAAACAGGACATGTGTCTAATATACAAGCCACAGGGAGAGGCAAGTGCCTCACAAGGCCTGTCTTCTCATTCACTGAGCCTAAGCACTTCAGTTTCCTTCAGAGAAAAGCGTATTGGGTCATGCATGGACAGTTAGAGAATGTGGCAGTTCAAAATAAAGCTACTGATTGACTGTAAATATTCCCAGAGTTAACTTGTTTTGGATAACAAGCACAATGAGTTACTCTCGTGGTCTTAGGCATCAGAGCTACATTTCACTTGGCATTCAGATAGTCTCTGGAATACATATTGTTCAATTATTTTTTTCCCTGCATTGAGAACACACAGATCACATTTTCCTAACTAAAGAAACAAAATGCTATAAAAAAAGATGTTTCCGTTATCCTATCCTACTTCCAGAGAAAACCAAGCCACAAGAAGCTGAACTCTACTCTATCAAATGACTCAAAATACTAATATGATTTTAGTATAAATTACAAATATAGCCACTGTGAAGACAAAACATTAAAAAAAAAACCAACCAAAACCACCCAAACAAAACCATTTCCCCCTTTTTTTTTTTTTGGTTACATGTTCTAAATAGCTTGAATTCAGAATTAAAGATGAAAAATTGACAATAAAAGAAGAACTGAGGGTACACATGCACACTGCTTGTGAAAATTCATGTTACATTTGTAAAATGCTATCAAAGGCAAACCAATGTTGTGGTCAGTTAACACTTCAGTATTTTTACATAATAAAATCCAACTCCTCCCCCACATTTGCAGGTTAACACTATTTTTAAAGTAAGTTTTCTTAGAAGTTACCTATTGATGCAAAGAAAATGATGGCAAGAAAGTCACGTATTGGTTCAATACAGGACATAATCTCCTCAGTAACCATGTGACCCTGAGAAGAGATCAGAGCTCCGGCTAAGAAGCATCCCAGCTCCATTGAAACATCCAACAGCTCTGTGATCTGTCAAGGAATAACAGAGAATCTATTGCCGTTCTCTAGCCCTGAGCGATTTTTATATATCATTTCACAGTAAGATTATAAAACCGTACATGATAGCGAATGCGGGAAATTACCGCGTCTTTATGCAAGTTCGACAACAAACAGAATTCAGTGTGTCTATTTCAGCATTCTGCGGTACTGTACTTAGGCAAAAGGCTCGCAAAACCAGTTTCCCCTCCGTGTCACCTCCTTCCCCACATAAACAAAAATACATTTCTTAATCTACGTTGTAATGCTTTATGTCACTCCTAAGGAGAGCATCTGATCTCACGAAACCGAGAAAGACTGTAACAGCTTTGGAGTCACGACTACATGATAACACTGAAATAATGCAGTAAGAACAGCATCTTTTCCATCTGTCAAACAAAGGGGAAAAATAAAAATAAAGGTTTATCATTTGAGAGAATAGTCTCAATTTAGCAAAAGTCCCAGGCACAAATTACATTTTATTACTGTAAATTGGACTTGAATGTGCCTGTGTGCTTTATTGAATAGGGATGCATTTAAGCATGAGAAGTACACTGCTGAAATGAGACATTATTTGTTTGAGAGAATTCAGACTGATTCATTCTTCTTTATTATTTGAATATGGTACTAGAAGGAAAAGATGAAACATAAGTGACCAAACTAAAAACCAAAGTAACTGCTTAAAGCAACGCTCAGAACATTTAAAAAAAAAAAGCAAGCAGCACTTTTAGTCAGTATAAAGTAAGTTTTAAAAGTAATTACTTTAAAACCATGCTGCTGCAGATGGTCATCTTACCGAGAAAGTGCAACGCTATTTATATTAATGGAACATTTAAAGCTGAAGCCTTAATTCCATGCTAGTTTAGATTAAGCAACAATACACCGTGGTACATTTATGGACAACATTCATCATATCTAGAACAGTGTAAGGTATGAAGCTAAAACTCGAGTGACTTGAAATTAATGGAGGAGAGCAATAAACAAGTAATAAACAAATAATAATAAACAAATCTCCAAGCTAAATACCACTTAAAAATAAAACCCCCAGCTTCTGTGCACTGAGGTATTAATGTCTGAGTGCTCGTCACATGACTCCATTTTTGCTACCAGTCAATAATTTAAGAAAATGGAACTCTTCTGTTTAACTAATGCAAATAGTTGCTGATGAGGCAAAACCAACAAAATAACATTACTGTTACTCTTATTTGAAAATAAAGGGAATTTCAGTGCTTTTAACCAGAGTTTGAAACTGTAAGAGAGAAGACAGAAACGTCTATAAAAGGCTTTAAAATTACTAAAGATGAATACAATAAAGGAAAACAGTTACAAAAAGGAAACATTAAAGTTCTGCTCAATCACAAACAAGTTGTTTTAAAAAAAATCACAACCCCTTGAGTATGATTAAGATCCAACATAGCGTCCTCAAATAAAGTCGGAATTATTTTTACCCTTCAGCTATAATTCCATCATCACCATCACTTAAGTGTTACAGCTTATAACAGAGCTTCATGTCAAGACTATTACAACTAATATTTTAGGTATTCCCATGCACATTTGTCAAGTTACCACAAAGGAAGAGATTTAGCATCTCTTATATCAGAATTGCCTGATAAAGTGCTGTTATGAGATTCACTGTTCAAAGCAAATAGCAACTTAAGTGCGAAAGAAAGATGCGTGTTCAGAAAGCATCAGACGTAACTGGAACAAACTGTGTTTTTTGAGCTTGTTCCCATAGCATAAAAACAGAATGTCATTCCTTCACTCTACGGCAAGCTAATGTGAGCTCAAGGGCCTGGTAGATATAAACCAAGTTTTGCTATTTCTTGTCTACTGCCTAGGTACTGCGTACAACTTCACATCTACAAAATATATAGCTCACTCTACACGCACAGAAAAGCGTGGATAGTGCATGAGAGGACAAGAAAAGAACTAAACCCAACATTATTTTCTCAGTCCCATTACCCCTCCTCCAGTTTGTATAAGATAGTAGGGGTTGGAAGGGACCTCTAGAGAACGTTCAGTCCAACTCCCCTGCTAAAGCATGTCCACCTAGATCAGGTCACACAAGAATGTATCCAGGTGAGTTTTGAAAGCCTCCAGAGAAGGAGATTCCAAACCCGCCCCTGGGAAGCCTGTTTATATCTAGATTTATGCAGAGTCTCCTTTTACTATTTGCATACTCCTCTACAGTTGTCCAATAATATTATCAATAAGTGGATGTATTTCCTACACTAAATCTGTAGCATCAGGGTTTATTATATATAATGTGTGGGTGTGCATTCACACACACACACAGGGGAGAGAGTTTGGAAGGCATTCTCAGCAGAATTTCTCATATAGCAAAACTTGGATAGTATTTTACATCTAGTATTCCCTCTGCTTGTATCATCTTTTATGTTCTGCCTTTACGGAACAGAGGCTAACAACTACTAATCTCTGGGCTCTTCACTATCCTTTTCTCAACTCCTGCATTAAAAAAGCTTTTTCAGTCTAAATGAAATTTAAAGTTTTGACAATTTAAAAGTTTTTCCCAGTGCAATTTAGTTTTCATTTGTTTTCAAAGGTTCTATTTTACTTTAATTCAGAAAGGATTGCTTCATTTTCACTAGAATATTAGTTTTTTATGTTCAAATGTTCTACCATAGCAATAAATAAAGACATAAACATTATTGCTTTAACATGTTTTAGCTGAATTTCAATCATTTGTTCAGCAGCTGTTTTGCCTAAATTCTCTAATAATGTGTATCTTATTGCCACTCTTTAATCACCTTATAATCTTAATGAATATAGCAAGCCACTAAAATTACAGAAATACCTGATGGAAACAAATGTATTAGAATTTCAGGCTTTAATAACTTAAATCTGCCCAAGAGTAAAGAGGTGAATTCTAAGCTTGCATTTTAAAGTACACTTTAATGAAGATGGAAACAATTTTTAGAGAGCCTTGTATAAACTCCACCTCAATGGTATTTTATTAAATAATTAACTGGAATATTTGAGATTACAGTTCCTTCTTAATCTTCTCCTTCTAATTGATAGAAGAGGGTTCATAAGCAGGTTATGAGCCATTGAGAAGCACTCCAAGCAAACAAGGAATGACATTCCTAATGCATGTATGTATAAAAAAAAAAAAAAAGGATGTACATTTTCATATATAAAACATTACAATAACAGAACTATATTTTCTTTTCATCTTTTTGGTATATAAAGCAAGTTGGTATATTTCCTCTGTTTGCTGCCATCATCCCAGGTTAAGCGTAATGCACACAAATTTGAAGCCACTTCCCCTCTTCATGCATATGCACAGCCCTATAAACATGTAAATATAACTGCTATCCTTCTAGTCAGGTCAGGTGGGAATTTTTTCTCCAATTCCTTAATAATATTCAGTTTTAAAACACAACAAGACTTGTCATTGTTGCCCTGAAGAGATCTAAGAGCAGCAGTTCATTATTAGGATTAGCGTTTAAAACAATTTTGCTTGTAATGTTTCTGTACATACAGAACATGAAAAACTAACATTACACCAGTGAACACTCTGGCTGACTTATGACATGTTCTTCAGCTCATGGTATGTACCTTGACCAGCTTGGCTATCAATCCTAAATGGTTCTATTTAAGATTGTAAACTAGATTTGCTCTTTAAGTTGTGAATCGGGAAAACAGTTTACCAATTAAAAAAACCCAACAAAACACAACAGTATCTGCACAATTTAAAATTTGAAAATGAGTTGTTGAAATGGTAACAATGATTTATCAGTCCTTTGTTACTGATGAAAAAGTATATGATTGAAAGATGCACAAATGTATCTCCAAGTCAGCTGGACTTTATAGGATTGTCTTTTGTTATAATCATGGAATCATTTCAGT
>WBNH01004761.1:17210-42698 GCA_013401255.1 Urocolius indicus | reverse complement strand
ATGCTGTGATTCTATGACTCTGTCTACTGCAATGAGCAGCTCAGTAGGAGTCAAAGCAGGGAAGCACATCAGGTAATTTCATGAATTCACTATTTTTATCTTTAAACTGCAAATATCTCTTCTTAACAACTTTTTTGCCTGTGAAGGATATTTCTTCCCATGAGGCTGCAAGTTCATCAAGGGCAGCTATTTGCTGCTAGAGACAGAGTCCTTCCTTACAACCCCTGTGCCTTGGATTTGTGGAAGTCTGATTATCAAAACAATCATTTGTCCAGTGTTGAAAAGCTGTGAGGAAAGAAAGAAAGAAAAGTCAATATGTTTGACCTCACTTCTGGGACAGAAGCTCCTGGGAGCCATTACAAGTCAACTGTGGAAGAATCAACACACACTGATTTTAATGTATGAGTCTGAAAGAAATCCTTTCCAAGAGCCAACATTATTCTGTCATTCAGCCTGCACCTGAATGAGCAAACAACAGACATCTTCTCCAGCAAAAGTCCTCTGCTGCTGCCCTGGGTATCTGCAGAGAGAACAGGGGCAGAAGTGGAAAATAATTCATCAGACCTGAAGGGAAATGAAGTGTGTCAGGATTTCCTCGCTGTTGCAGAAGCAGCAGCACTATATTCAAACGTGGCTGAACGTGACACGCTCATTTTTCTCACTTAGTTCGTGGTTCTGGAAAACGTCTTGGATAAGCACTTCAGTGTGTGCTGATGCTTCAGCCTGGGTGTGAAGCCCCTGTGAACAACAGTGGAACTCAAGCACGTGCTTACAGATAAGCTGTATACACTCAAGTGCTGTCCTGATTAGGGCGTGTGTTTAAGTGGCTCCTTGAGCTGGAGACTCTGGCTTTGAACAGCCACTCCTGGCAGGGATTGAACAGCCACTCCTGACAGGGTTTGAACAGCCACTCTTATTCTTTGTGTGTTACACAGAAAGAACTCACTAAATAGTTGCTTGTTTTCTATAGCACTGACCAGAACCACCTCAAGCACCAGGGCAGCAGACATAAGCAGGAAAATTGACTCTGATCATCCCTGGGGTCGTTTAGCTAAAACACACATTTCAGTGGAGCCAAGTGTTCACCGGTGCTTTTCAACTCCCAGGGTGTCAAAACAATTAGCAGATCACAGCAGCACTGACTCCCTGGTGCTCCAAGGAAAGCATCTGGCCAACACATGGAAATTTAACACCAGCACCAAATAAGCTGCCTGCAGGACAGTTCAGCCTGGCTCGTTCCTACCTCCCTGCAGTTCAACTTCACCTTTGGAAAGAGATCAGTGCTGATTTACTGGTCAGAGACACATAAGCTTTCTTTCAGTGATCACCCCTGGTAGAATTGATTAACAAGTGGGTTTATTTCTAAATCAAAGACCTTCTGTCCCTTTGCTATTAGTGGCATCCCTGTCCCTCCCTGGCCACTTCAATAAGTATGATTTGATGCTAAAGAAATGTGCAGACTTTCAGGTTGGTGGATGAAATCGTAGCTATCAGACTGGAAATGTGCTACAGGGTGCCAACTGGCCTGGGCATTTCACAAGCTGTGATGAAAGTTAGCCTTGGGACACACTGATAAGTCTGATGTTCTCATATGAAAAGAGATGAAAATGGGGGTGTGGATGATGCAGAGTGTGTTTTTAGGCTCCTTTGTGAGAGAGGGCTCTGAATCCCTGCAGTAGGGGTGGCTGATGTGTCTCCAGTTAACCTGCTCACTCCCATCAGGGAATTGCAATGGGTCCATGTAGAGGTGGAGAGGACCCAGTGCTGTCACTCAGAGCAATCGCTCCGGAGCTTCCTGAGCTTTCAGCAGTGTCAGACGGGGTAAACAGCAGCAACAGTGTGCTGTGTGAGTGGTTCTGGAAGGGCTATTTCATAGATTCACAGAATCACACAATCACAGCATGGTGGGGTTGGAAGGGTCCTCTCCAGATCATCCAGTCCAAGCCCCTGCAGAAGCAACTCCCACCTAGATCAGGTCACACAGGAACGTGTCCAAGTGAGTCTTGAAGCCCTCCAAGGAAGGAGCCTCCACACCCTCCCTGGGCAGCCTGGGCCAGGGCTCCCTCACTGAAACACTCAAACAGTTTGTCCTTATGTTTCAATGGAACTGTTTGTGTTGCAGCTTCATCCCATCACCCCTTGTCCTGGTGCTAGATACCATTGAAAAAAAGTGCTGCCCCAACCTCCTGACACCCACCAGTGAGATATTTGTAACTATTATATTCTTTCTGTAATATTATTATGTTATTTCTTCATAATGAAAAAGTTCTCTACTTACCCTGGCACAGTGAGTGTTTCCTCTGACACGAGCATGGGTGCAGTGAGCCCCTGTGCACACCTTGCCCTGGCCACAGGGTGATGTGGGTTCTTTGTTCCGATCTCCAGAGGATCGGATGCATCTTCAAAGGATGCAAGTGACCCCCAGCATCCCCTGCTGAGCAAGCTGTGAAAAATGCCAACAAGACAGCAGATCCTGTGAAATATATCCTAAAGAGCTGAGCTGCAAACATATGCCCAGCAAGAATAGGACACAGATGGCTCGTCAGTTGATTATAGAAGTCCCATTCAGACAGAAATGGATTCCATTAATCAAATGCATTTTTGACATAGCTTCAGACCCAGCTGAAAATGTCCCTTCTTGTTTTTATTACATGGCATTTATTAATACAGCTTTTAGTTATGTTAATGCAACTTCGGTGGTATTTTCATTGACTCCTAACAGACACTTCTTGTGTACACCACGTAGCAAATGTGACCAGAAGGAATCTGAAGCAGCCAACCCTTCCTTTGCCATGGAGGTGGGATCCAAAACAAACCTGGTGCTCCCAGCACAGCTGCTCAGGGAACCAGGCAGCCTACAAATAAACACTGAGTTGTACATCTGTGGCAAGTTGAGAATAAATCTGCCTCACCTGAAATGGAAGAGAAAGCAGAGTTCAAGGCTGCTACTGAATCAGTGGCCAACTTCCAATACCATTCACCTCAGGGCAGTGCAGAATGATGCCTCTGACAGGCTGACCCATGAGGTTGGTAAACTAAGGCCACTAAGTGCCTTTCTCCTCTGTGTCCTGCAGCAGCAGCCCCATGCCCCACTGAATGACATCCATCTCCCTCCACAGGCCACTCCCTCGTGCAGAGCCAGAGCAGGACTTGAGCCACGCTTCCAAATGCTGTTACTGTTCAGTGCTGTAGCACTTTGCCTAGCCCCTCAGCAACAGCGTGTCCATCAGCTGCAGCTCGCAAACAGCAAACAAACCAGGTCATAAAGCCTGTGTGGGGAGGAAATCCAATACAACTTCACATGCCAAAACATTTCAGCTCTGTTTTTCCCCTTTAAAAGCCATCCCTGCAAGCACTGGAGGGCCAGCTCTGTAGGTAATGGCATTTTCCTCCCCCTGCCTCCTAGTCCTTGTGGTAGAACATCTGTTGTCTTACCACTAACTCTCATGGCTTGGCATCTCTCAGGAGAATCCTGTGTTGTGCTGATGTTGCAGTGTCTGGTATCCTCTGTGACCTTTCAGTGTTCCCTGGGTTTGACACCAATCACTCCTTTCTGTCCCATTTTGGCATCTTGCTCTGACCCACTCACCATAAGTACAATAATGTTGATACCTTAGAGATGATGCATGTCTTCTGGTAAAAGCACTGACACTACCCTCCAGACACCCACCTACATTTGTGCTCTGGCTCTGGCACCCACAGGCCTGCAGGGCCCTGGGCAAAGTATTTAATCTTTTCATTTCCATAAACCTGGGAGCACAGAACACACACACACACACACACGTGTTCCTGGAACAGAGAAGGGGAGATGAGCTTGGGTTTCACAGATGCCCATTCACAGCCCCTCTGCTAGTCAGCTCTTCCTCTCTAGGTCCCAACTATGAAATGTTTACACCGTTTTCTTTGTCCAACCAATCCTCCAACATAAGGAGGAATGGACTCTTCATGCATTGGTTGAGCAGCTTGCCCAAGGGTGCCACATAGAGCAACTGAGGCAACTTCACCATAAGCAATGCTGTTTACTTATACATGACCCTCTGTGCAGGGACCTTATACATGGGTAAGGCACATCTTTGGGGGGAAAAAGTCACGTTCCCACGTTAGAGATCAGGAAATCTGAGGAGCTGGCAAATGATTCGCCCCATATCAGCCATGAGATGCCTGTGGCCATCAGAAATAGGGACCAGAATCATTTTTAGGACCAGGAAACATTCCTTTATCAAGAAGGTGGTCAAACCCTGGAACAGGCTTCCTAGAGAGGTGATCAGTGCCCCAAGCCTGTCAATGTTTAAGCGGCATTTGGACAATGCCCTTCGTAACATGCTTTAACTTTTGGTGAGCCCAGAAGTGGTTGGGTAGTTGGACAAAATGATTGTTGTGGGTTCTTTCCAACTTAAATTATTCTATTCTATTCTATTCTATTCCATTCCATTCCATTCCATTCTGTTTTTATCTCCTCACCCCCCAGTCATCCTTCCTGTGTGTGTGGCAGTGCCAGCCCTGAGCCCCAGTGGTGTGCTACCCTGGCAGCAGGGTGTTGGTTTCATCCCTCATGGACCTCTTAAATTGACTTTTAGTTTTCTCTCTGAGCTGCTTTGGTTGAGATCTGCTGCTGCCTTATTTGAGTAGTTAATGCCTCCAGTGACTTTCCCACAAAATGCCTTCAGCTGCTTCAGAATATAAACCAGAGGGTGAGTGCATTAAGGGGTAAGAGCACCCAGCCCTGTGGTTTGGAGGAGCTGGTGCCCAGAGGCAGTGGCAGCAGCTCCCACAGCTGCAGCTCCCCGATGGCACAGTGTCACCAGGCCCCAGCCAGGCAGGCACCAATCTCTCCTGAGCCTTCTGGGAGCTGCACTGGCACAAGGGTCTTGTCTGCCCTCTCTCTCTCCCCCTCTCCCTCCCTCCCCCATGCTCTGCCCTCGTGCTGTGGCTGATGCACAGTCACATCCCACTGAGCCCTTTCCCCTGCAGCTCCCAGGGGCTGCTCTGCTGATTTTAGCATGTCCCTCTGAACTTTTGGACACTCTCAGTACAACTCCCTTCTGCTTCTGCATCTGCCTGTAAAGCTGAAGGGTTTGCTGTTGATTTTTGGCAGGTACCAGGTCAGCTTTATCCTTGACAGAAGACGCCTGTTCCTGCTCTGCCCCAGGGCTCCTCTGTAGCTTTTCCTCTCTGTGTGCCAAAAGTGCAAACCTTACAATGCTGGGTCAGACTGGGACCTGTCTCATCCAGCATCCTGTCTGCCACTGAGGGCTTCAGACACAAGAAACCCCAAATCTACATCTCTAAGCTGTCAGCCTCTCTCTTCTCAAGCCTGCCTAGTGAAGAGCACACGGGCCAGCTGCTGTGTCCTGCTGTGTGCTGGTTTTGCTCTGCATCTCACACTGGAACCAGTTCAACCTTCAGTTCTAAGCCTTGGATACTAAGGATGCAGTAGTTCTCTTTGAAAAGATTTACTACTAATCTCCGTGGTGTCTATGACAAAGGACAATCTCTCAGCATTACCTGAAATGTTACAATATTGATGAGGAGAGAGTTGGTAGCTGGCAAAGTCTGTCTGCACTAGCACTGGAAATGGACTTAATGATCTCTGTGCCTTGACTGCTGCAAAATGAACATCTTATACAGGAGAGATTAGACAGACCTGACACCTTTAATAAAATATGGCCTGCATTTCTACAGATGTATTTAAAGTCATTTAAATCCTTGAATGTTTTATGAAGTAGCAAAGCTTTGTGTGAAGCTATTTAGAACAGTCTTTAAGGGCTGCAGGAAGTGTGATTCCGACCCAGCTCCCATCTGTAACGTGCTCACTCCTTACAGCATGTTTATACAGACAGCATTTTTTTTCCACCCAGCTGACTTTCTGAAATTAATAAAATCCCCCTGAAAGGTGCTTGGTTGATAGCACCACAGACTGTAGCCAAGACTTTCCAAAAGAGCTACCTAAGAGAATGTTAAATCTCCATTTATGGGCTGAAATAAGCATCCTCATTTTCCTCTGCACTCAGCACCAGTGATCCCGCTGAGCCCTGTCTCTGCCACAGTGTCACTTTGTACCAGGACATGGCCACTGTGGGCACAGGTGTCACTGAAGAGACTGACCACCTCCAGGCAGCACTTGGTGGCCACTCTCAGCCTAAGGCAGCACCCAGAATGGTTTCTGTCACAGCCTAGGGGGTCTTAGCTGGATATCTTTGGGATGAGGACAAGGCTGCTGCTATTGAAAACTCTGAACACTGTTTGTTCCCAGTGTTCAAAGGGGGAAGGCGAGGCAAGGCAACCCCTCAGCTTCCCTGTAGCATCTCCCTGCCCTACCCTAGAGCCAGGGCTGCTGCTTCATGCTGCCAATGGTTTGGCATTTCTACTGCCTCTGCTCCAGCGGCAGCTCCTGGTGAGGTGGATGCTGCCCCTTGGGGAATGCTGTTCTTGAGCAAAATACAAGCAGTGCAGCTGCTCCTGGTGAAAATTATAGCTCTGAAAGGTCTCAACAAGCAAAGACAAGCCTGGAGCAGAGCAACTGCTGAAGGCAGCAGAGGAGCCCTCCTTGCTGCAGGCATGACCTGTGCCAGCCCCACAGGCACGTGCTGTCCCCAGGCTGCAGCAGCAGAGCTGGGAGAGGCTGCAGGGACAGAGCTCACTGAGCTCACACAGCAGAGGCAGCAGCTTGTTACTTCCAGGGGTTCCTTGTTGCTGCCTGTGATGGGGTCATGGTACAGTTTTCAACAGTAGAAGTGCAAAGCCCCATGCTTTGGGGCAGGGAATTGAAAGGCAAAGGAAGGCATCTCCCTAGCAGAGGACTAAGGAGTGACCTCCTTACTCAGGAGATAGCCCTGCCACTCACTGGAAGAGGCAAGTTCAGTGTCCCCACAGTGCTGAGGAGCCCTGCACAGTCACCCAGGCGCAGCTCCCACAGGTGCCACTGTGCAGCGCTGCCTGTCCTCAGCCCTGCACCGTGACCCTCTTCTCCCTCTGCCCACGCAGATGGGATGTGCTGGGCCAGGACATCAGTGAATAACACACCTCTTTTAAGTTTGCTGGTAATTCTGACAAAAACCCCAACCCCCTGTGCAAGTGCTGTGTGGCTTCAACTGTGTTCCCAGAACTCAAACCGTTCTGCTTAGAAAAGGAATATCATGTGCCCTGAAGCCCATGTGCAGGATGGGGAATGTCCCAGTTCCCTGCAGCACAGCAGCAACGTAGGAGATGAAGTGAAGTTCCCACGGCTACCTGATTACCACTCGAACCCTCTTCTCCCATGAAAGGCTCCAGCAAGGAGACCATTAATGCATGCTCAGGCAAGCTCCATCCATCCCATCGGTGGTACCAGTTGTGCTTATTACAAAGTATGTATCTAGTTGCTGAGAGAAGGGCCAAAAGGCTGTGGCTGAGCCTGCAGCCTGCCAGGCAGGGATTGCCCTGGGAGGGAGCTGTGTGGAGCAGAGCCCTCTGGCACGTGGGGCAAGGGGGCTGCCTACAGCTCTTGTGAGCAGCCTGAACCCTTGAGATGGTGATAAACCATCTCTCTGTTTCCCACACTCCTTTGAAGCTAGATTTGCATTTCATTTGCTTTTGTAACAGTGCCTAAAACTGGCCCTTTTTTTTCCTAGGGGGAGTTGAACAGTGTTGCACAGCCACGCACTTTCAGTGCATTGGCTCAGAACAGTGGGGTCTGAACTCAGGCTTTGGCTACATCCAGCCAGGAGCTGGGTTTGAGCCCTGGGAGCCAGAGCTGTGCCTGTCTGTAGCTGTACGGGCACGTGGAACACCAGGCGCCAGTGCTAGAGAGAAGCTGAGGTCCCCCTTGCAAACGGGCAGGTAAATCATAGAATCACAGAGTGGCAGGGTTGGAAGGGACCTTTAGAACTCATCCAGTCAAACGCCCCTGCAGAAGCAGCTCCCACCTAGATCAGGTCACATAGGAACTTGTCCAGATGGGTTTGGAAACCTCCTGAGCAGGAGCCTCCACACCCTCCCTGGTCAGCCCTGGGCCAGGGCTCCCTCACTTAAACACTCAAATAGCTTTTTCTTATGTTTAAATGGAAGTTTGTGCTCCAGCTTCATCCCATCACCCCTTGTCCACGAATAGACCCAACCTGCAGGATTTTCTGCAGAAAGCCCCTGTGGCATCTGATCTTCAGCCACAGGCGACTTCAATGAAAAGAGCAGCTCCTGCCAGTAATGCCACTCCTGTTTCTACATCTGCTGCAACACCTTAGGACAAAAATAACCCTATCTATTTACAGCTGTGCTTACAGAGAGCTGCTTTCTGTAGGCACAGCCCCTTCATCGGCCTCGGCCTTCCCGGGCAGCTGTGGCACAGGCAGCGCGTTGTGAGTGGCAGCGGGGTGGGCTGAGCAGCCCCCACTGCTGCTGCCCAGTGCCCTCCCTGTGCAGGGCCAGAAGGGACCTGCATATGGAAACTTCTAATTAAAGTACTAATATAGAGTGGAGTCATTTCTGGTGGAGGTTTCAGCAGTCTGTGGGAGAAGTGCTGAGTTGTGCGAGGGGAAGGCAGCGTTTGTCTCCAGCCTTGGAATTCCTCCATTCATCAAACAGTCGGCCCAGGAGTTGAAGTTGATCCAATGGCATGTCAACAACATTGGCCATGCCTCATTAGAAATCAGTTGTAAAAAGTTTTTTAAAAGAGCATTAATTCATCTTGTTTCTGGGCTTTTTTTTTTCCCCTTTTGCTGTGGATTTTCATCACCCATGGTGAGAATTTGGGGGGAAATTGTTTGTGAATGGCTGTTTTCCAGGGCAGACAGTTTCTTTTTTCTCTGCCTTTGGTAGAAATTCAGGCCAGTCTTTTTAACAACGAGTATCTAAAGTCAGGATTCCAAAGTCACAGTCTGATTTGCAAGTTGAGCAGCCAAAGGACATCGAGGGAGCTGTGCTAGGCTGTGTGTCACACGCTTCCCAAGGTGCATCGCCATGAACTCCCAGCCTCCTGGTTTTATAGCTCCAGCCCAGCCTTGACAGTGCAATAAACCATCAAGTAACAGCCCCATCTCGAGCTCCTGGGTCCTCTGTGTGACACTGGCTCTGCTGCAGAGGCTGGGTTAGGCTGTGGCTCAGAGATGGTGCTGGTTTGCTTTATCTTCCATACAACGGTCTAAACGGGTGCAGCAATCACAAGGCACTGCAGGCTGTGTTTGCAGGGCCCTCTTCATACACCTTTCCACCTCTTTGCAAATCACCAGGTTCATTGGCATTTTATACCTCTGTTAGTTGCTCATATTCAGCCAAGGGGAGATGAATCTTCCTTGTACACAAGGAGGTCAGAAAACCATGTAGTCCCCTTGCCGTGCTGAGGGGCTGTGAGTGCCTGGAGGTGCCAGCAACCAGCAGTTGTCTTTCCCAGCACTTCCTGAAGCTTCTGAATTGATATTTCTTTCATATTGGGATGAAATGGATCCTTTCCTAATGCCCTGTGTGGAAGGGGAAGATGCCCTCATCCCAGCTCGCTCTAGAGTGGGGAGAGCAGGGACCAGTCCTCTCTCTTCCACGCAGCAGCGATGTTTGGCTGCCATGGGGATGGACCTTGCTGGATTGTCTCCCCAGACAAACGCCACCATAAAGAAACCTCTTTCTGAAACACAAGGCAGAGATCAAGCATTGCCAATGACACACCATGTCCCAGTCCTGGCTGTGTGGGCATTGCCCTGGGGATGCCACGTGAGGCCATGAGCTCTGCTGAGCCTCTTCCCCACAGCTGGGAGGTGCCCAGTCACTATTTACCAATCTTGCTGCCTGTTTATGTTTAAAACCTGATGGCATTCTTTCTTTTTTAATGAATAGTTGCTGCTCCTTAAAGAAAATATTGAAGTTTCTATAGCAAGTGTGTGCTCTGAGCACACCCAGCCCAGCTGGCCACACACCCACATGTCTGAACCCACTTTTAGTCAGCTAAGAAACAACCTTCTGTTCCTTCTGGAGCAGGTATTAATATTCTCTGGCTCTGGCTTACAGCTTATCTTTGTGCAGCAAAGAGGAAGTCAGTGACTATCAGTTTGCTGCTGGGATTTCTGAGCAAGCCACAGCACACCTTGGCCTAGTTGAAGGTCATCATGCTGAAAGACAAATTGATTAGGAAGGGACAAAAATAATTCACCAGGATGGGGAGTGGATCTGAAAGAGAAATCTAAAACTGAAGCAAACTGAAGCTTTCCTGGAATTTCTGAAAGTCTGCAGTCCCTCTGCCACCCAGGATGGCTCCCCTAGGGAGGATGAAGAGCAGCAGCACTGTGGAGCAGGCCCTGCGTGGGAGCTCAGCCACCCGAGGGCATTTTGAACTCCTCCACAAATCTCTTCTTGCTTTATTTCCTTGGTATAATGGGGAAAAGGTATTTCCCTTCTGTCTCATCTGCAGAGTGTAACTGCTTTGGGACAGGGACTGTCTCTTGCTATGCCTGTGTATCAGAACTGGGCCACCACTATGTCCATGAGGATTGAGCTAAATTACAGTCATGCTAATTAACACTAAATGACTGCAATTGTTACAGCACCGTAATAGAGGCTCGGGAGACCTGGATTTCAGATGAGGTAGCTTGGGGAGTCTGGTGAACATGGTGTACTGGCAAGGACAGTCCTGTCAAATGACAGGGTGAGGGAGAGTCCAGCAGAAAGCAGAGCAGAGGCACAGGCACTGCTGGGCAGAGCCCTGCAAGGGGAAGGGGCTGCACCGCTCCATGCCCGGCCGCTCCATCCTCAGGGAGGCTGGTACCTGGAATGTGGAAAATGCCCAAACTGAGGAGCAGCAAACGAGGCAGAAAAGGGAAATGATGGTGGGAAAGTTGGAAAGGGACAAAGTTTCCTGTGAGGAAGGAGGTGAAATGCAGAAGCAGCATAGGTCTTGCTGAGGAGGCTTTCAGGAAGATGGCAAGGGCAGCTGAGTGAGCAACTGCTCCCGGAGGCTTCGCAGAGGCGTGAGAAATGTATCAAGGGGACAAGAAAGGCAAGAAAGAGAGTAGCTCCCTCAATAAATAAGGAAGAAGATTAAATTAATGGTGACTCTGAATTGGCTGAGCTGCTGAACTCCCTGCTTAAAAATCAGTCATTAACAAGAAAAATAAGGGAGAGAGGTAGTGTGTGGACAGCTGATTGGGAGCTCCCATGGCAGGAGCTGGGGCACATCACGGGCCATCCTCTGCTCTCAGCCCCAGCTCAGTGTGTCACCAAGGCCACTGCGACCACCACGGCCCTGCTCTGCTCCCAGCACAGGCTCAGATAAACTCTTTGTTAGAGAAACCACCTCCAAGGTACTGGATAAACCCTGAGAGCTGATGGGCAGCCGGGCTGACAGTCCCAAACTAGACAGGCAGCAGCTTGGTGAGGAAGCATCTTGTCCTCTGTGCCCTCCTGGAGCTGCCAGCAGACGCCTGGACGTGTCTCACAGATCCACATAGGGCCTGGCAGCAGTGGGGAGGATGGAGGCTGTGGCCATGGGGCCTGGCAGCAGTGGGCACAGGTGCCCAGGTCCATAGCAGAATGTGCCACAAAGAGATGTTGCAAGTGAATGTACATACACCCATGATCTTTGCAGAGTAGGTAAGTATGAACAGAGGTGTCCTTTGAGGCTGTTGCACAGGGAAATAAGCAGTGTCTATTACTCACTGGCTGTGGTACTGAGCTCTGCATGCCTGGCTGACTCGCCTTCATTTGTAACACCCAGCACACAGAAACGATCACACATGTGTGTAAAGAACAGAGGTGAAGAAATGAAAAGAAAACTATTTAGACTCCTTACAGGGCAAGTCAGAAAGGTTTCTTCTCCCTGCCCAGCTGATTTGTTGTCCTGCCCTGATGTCTTTGTTCTGAGCCTACTTTGCCCCTCGCTGGGGCAGGACAGTGATGCCGTGTTTGTGCCGTCCAACAGACACAGACCCTACAGAGGGTGTCTCTCTGAGACCTTCATTTGTGGTGGGATACCTTTGCTCTTACACATGAAGAAGTTTCTCCTTGAAGTCCTTCAGAGGCCCAGCTAGGGCTCCTCTTGCCCCCTGAAATGATGACCATTCCCTCATTCCCAAGGTGCTGGGCTGACCTGCTTTTAGCTGGGATGAAGATCACTTCACTTCCTTGCAAATGCAGCTCTTTCAGACTAACGTCATCTCCTGAGCTGGCTGATTAACAACTCCTTGGCTCCACAAACCCCATTTCTCCTGGGCTCATGGGCACGTTTGCGTGTGAAGCATGTCTCACACTGGCCCTAGTGCTCTCTAACACACAGAATGAATATCTTAATGAGATGAATTATTGTTTATTACTGGTTCATCAGCGGCTCTTGATTGAGCCCAGCGTGATGATGATGATGATGAACCCTTTGGAGGTTGCAGGAGGCATGCAGGGTGGGATGTACTGCTGCAGCACCACAGCCAGGTGACAGGCTTCCTCTTGCTGCTGTTGCCACCACAGCCTGTGCCAGGCTCAGGGCTGGACCCTTGCTGGGGTCTCTCTTGCATCCCCTCATTTGGGCTCCTGACTCTGCCACTTGCAGATGGCCCCTGGAGACAGCTGATGCAATGTGTCCTCCAGCTTGGGCTGCTGCACTTGGTGCCCACAGGTAATTAGTGTGAACACTTGCTTTGTGTCCTTGCTCCTCATCTGTAAAGCAGTGGTAACAGTGCTTTCCTCTTCCCTTGGTTTTATCTGCTTGATTTTACTTATCTGTGGCTTGGGCTGCATCTTACCCTGTATTTATATAGCACCTCGTGCCATGTGATCTGGACCTTGGCTGCCTTACGTAGTGACCTTAATTGGAGTGATATGTAGTGAGAAGAACATAAAGCCCTGGTCAAAATCAGAACATTCCCTCCTAGACACAGCCCATAGCCACCAAACCCGTGCACTGCGTGAGTACTGAATGGTGTTTTAAACCACTGTCTTGAAATAGAAGGAAAGAAGTCGAGAGAGGCTCTTTCTATTATTGTTTAGGATGGAGAAGTTGATGATAAAAAGCTGAATGTGTAGTGTAGTTCTGAAAAGAGCATTTACAGGGATCTGAAAAACTCAGAAAGCTCCCTTAATGCCGTGGTAACGCCGGGCCCTCGAGGGATTTAAACTGCAGTAGCCAAATGCAGGTCAGATAAAGCTGCTGTTAATGATGTAACTCCTTCAAGTTTCCCCATGTAACAAAGTCAGGATTCAACTTCACTCATTTTTGCAGAAATAAGACAGATTTGGTTGGAAAACACAAAAGACAAACAGCTTGAAGTGCATGGAAAATTACAGAGGTCTCCTGAAGGTGAATGTGTGGCCAGAGGGACCTGGGCTTCCAGCACAGGTAAATAAGTCATGTTGGCCTGTTTTGAAAACAAACAGTGCCTTGTCAAACCAAGTGAGGGCTGGTTAATGAGTGATACTGGCCAGGCTGACTCCACTCAGTCCCCATCTTGGCTACAGACAAGTGGAAAATAGTTTTTCCGTTATAAAAACATTTCTGGCTTTGGCTGCAGCCCTTACCTGGCTGGTGGCATGGTGGGAAGTGTGGCTGTCCCTCCCCTGGCTCTTCTCAGAGCTCCAGATAGGGCAACTCTGTGATTACTAGTGCTGACACCCAGAGCAGTTATACATATGGGGAAGTGGTCTCACAGAGCACAGAGGCATTTTCATGATATTTTGGGTGAAGCTGAGCTTCCTTTGCCTCTCTGTGACACTCTGATCTTCTGAGCACTCTGAGAGCCATGTGCTGTTTCAGAGGCTGTTTTTCTTACTGCACAATCACCAACTCCTCCACGCTGGCCAGGTACAACCTCCTGTTGTGACCATACCCAAATTCAGTTCTGGATTCTGCAGGTTTCACAGAATCACAGCATGGTGGGGTTGGAAGGGATCTCTAAAGATCTAGTCCAACCTCTGCTACAGCAGGTTCCCCTCCATCAGGGGCACAGGAATGTGTCCAGGTGGGGTTTAAAAACCTCCCAAGCAGGAGCCTCCACACCCTCCCTGGGCAGCCTGGGCCAGGGCTCCCTCATCTCAGCACCAAAGNGGCCTCAGCAGAGCAGAGCAGAGGGGCAGCAGAACCTCCCTTGACTTGCTGCCCACACTCTTCTTGCTGCCCCCAGCTGCCATTGGCTTCTTGCCCACAAGGGCACGTTGCTGCTCATGGTCAGTTTATTATCCCCCAGCACTGCCAGGTCTCTCTCCTGGAGCTGCTCTCCAGCAGGTCACCCCCAGCCTGTGCTGGTACAGGGGGTTGTTCCTCCGAAGCTGCAGGACTCTGCCCTTGCCCTTTGTGAACCTCATGAGGTTCCTCTCAGCCCAGGTCTCATGGTTTGTCTCATCCTAGCTTTAATGGACATCAAACTTGATTGCATCCAAGCTCCATTTTTCTCTAAATACACTGCAAACCTTTCCAACAAACCTCTGAATCTTTTTGGTTTTCCCTCTTTTTTCCTCTTCCACTTGGAACCTGTGGAGGAACCTTTGAGCCATCTCTGCAGTAGCTTCCTGTTCTGCTCTGCAGCTCTCAACACAGACTCTCTGGTTCATGTTTTGGTGGCTTAATGCAGTGGCTGGAAATAGTATGAAACCTTGTGATCCATCACACTGATGATGTAAGCTGCATCAGCTCCTTCCCTCCAGCCTGTGGATAGTGATTCACTTCGAGACAATCAAGAAGCAGCCTTTGCAGGCTCTCACTTTGTTTGGATGTCACACAGACCTTGCTCAGATGGTTGTTTGTCAAAGAGCCCTTTCACAGGACAAGGACTGCACCTCCCCTGGTGCTTGTCGCAGCACAGAACACGGCTCCTTCCACCTCAGAAGAATCTTTACATTGTGGGTTGGTACAAGAGCCAGAGAGGCAACATCAGTCTCTCAGTGAATCAAAGCATTCAGCTGCATTCACTGCCCTACATTTCTTTCCAGGAGGCTGGGCCAAGCAAAGCCAGTGGAGTGGGCTGGGAGAAATGCAAATGTTTGGGAGTGCTGTGGCTTAGGGCAAGGCTGTGATTGAGGCAGACATCAATGATTGTGTGGAGATACACACAAATATTGTTGTTCCCAGCTCAGCCTCTGGCTCGTGTCCAACGTGCCACAAATCCATCAAAAAATGAATGGGTTAGTGTGTTAGCAAATGCCTGACAGAGTCTGGGAAATGCCCAGGGGGTGCTAATGCTGTACTTGACCAGCTCCCCTTGTTTGCCAAAATGAACCCATGGCAGCACAGTGGAGCCAGCCCCGGGAAATCAGGCTGAGCTTGGGCTCATCACTTCGGCAGCGCCTGGAGATGGAAGGTGGAGGTGAGTTACACAAAGCCTTTCCAATAGCTACCAGAGTGAAATAAAGAGCCCTAAGGTGGAAGAGAGCTCTCACCCTGATCAGAAGAGCCTCTCTCGTTACCTGCAGAGCAGCAGGGACAGACCTGTGATAGCTAAAACTTGACTTTTCAAAACCGAGTCCTGAGTTATGGAGGATCTCAGAATGGCTTATCTGTAGGCTGCCTCTTTCATCTTGTGCTATTTTTAATAGTCCATTATGAATCATTTTGATATGTTCATAAATGTTATCCTTTCTGCAAGTTCCTTGCTGTGATTGTCAACTGCTGGGGTTCACATGAGCACGGGTAGTTGGTCTGGGATGTGAGAGCTGAAAAAAACGACTGCTGGGCTGCATGACTTGTAATAAATCCAACTGCCCTGAACACCCATAAATAAGGGGAATGTATATTCTGCTTTTCTATAATCAAGACATCCTCACTCTCCTTTGATTGAGTTGAGGAGGTTGCTCTGGACCTGGTTTGTCTTTCAGGATGATGTACACCATGGGGTAAGCCTTGCAACAGTTGGAATCGGTAGCACCACAACAGCCATTTTGGAGGGATGAAATCCCAGTGCAGCAGCCAGGAGCTCAAACAGGCAGCCTTTGAAAAACATAACTTGCCTGGCACAGCAGCCCCCTCCTCTGTTGAGAGGTTTCTGCACAGTCTGTCAACATCCCTGTTAGACATTCTTCCATGGAGGCTCAAAGGCAATAGCAAAGATGTCCAACATCTCTCTCCTTCATAGAATCATAGATCCTGGGCTGCTCAACTGCAGCCTTCCCCCACGTGTCATTCCAACCATGGGCCCTTCCTTCCCGAGGACCTGGTGGCAACAGTTTGCAGGCAGATTAATTGCTCTGATCATGACAGCTTTGTCCTGGTGTCAGCCTGATCAGGGTCAGGGATGTAAGTGTGCAGGTCCCCAGCAGCTTGTGGAGTTCACAGTCAACAGGACACAAATTTTTAATGAAATACAAAGAGCCTTACTGTGCCTTGGATGTGTTTTGTGTTGCAGAGATCAAATGGGAACACAAGCAAGGCATTTGTTAGTTTAGCCATCCAGGCTGCGAGACCCTGGGGAAGGACATGCTGCTAAGAGGGCTGAGGGTCTCTCCTGTTGCCAGCTCTCGTGTGTTTCCCTTATGTGATATTTTCCTCAGAATCTCAGTTAAGGCACATGCCAATTAGACAAATACAAACCATTCTTCCCTTCACAATGAGGGGGAACACTGGAGTTTCTCACTCTTCTCCCACGAGGAACTTGTCTGGCTTAACACCCGGGAGAAGGAGGGAGAGCAGCCAGCCCTGCGGCCGCCCAGCCTGGGAGGGCCGTGCTCACCACTGAGGTAGGTGTGAAGAAATGATTGCTGGGAAGTGCTGCTCCCCTGGGGATGCAGAGCTGGACCAGGCAGCAGCAAACCAGCAAAGATGGGAAGGTGTGAGGGGAATAAGATGAGTGGTTACACACTAGCTACACACTGTGCTCCTGAACCATGCCTGGGCATGGGCTCAGCATCACTCAGAAGGGAAACTGCCAGCACCAGTCACCAGGACCACACTGCAGTGTATCCAGGTGACACCAAGGCTGGCTTTGGCTCTGTGGTGGGATGTGAGCAGATGCAGCCCTGGGCAGGGGGAGGTGCTCAGCCGCCCACCACAGGCCTGGGCCGTGTGTGAGGGTGATGTGGCCCAGCCCACCACTGCCCCCGTCTTCTCCTCCCCAGGCTGTGCAGTCTCACACTGCCCAGGAGCTGCCAAGGGCCACATTCTTTACAGCAGGATCAGCTATCACTGTCCTCATACAGTCCTGCCAGGCAGTGTTCCTAAGGGCAGGGCTGCTCCACACCCAGCACTCAGGGAGTCAAACAATGTCCTTCCAGCAGAGGCAGTGGGCACTAAAGCTCTCCCTCATCTCATTGTGATGTTCCCAGAGCTGCTCAGAACTATAAAAAGCACAATTTATGAAAACCTTAGTGGCATCAGCACGTGTAATGGCGAGGCTCAGGGGGGCTGTTACCCTTGCAGGGCAGTGGTTTGCATGGGCCTGCTTGGTGCTGCTCTCACAGCAGAGGCATTTTTTGCTGAATGCCAGAAATTGTGCTGCTGAACAACTGTCTGAACAGCCCAGGGTTAAGGGCCTTGTGCTGCTTCTACCATAAAAGCTTGAAAGAGTTGAGGGCAGGAGCGGGCAGCACGGAACAGGACATGTGCTGGAAGCTGTTAAGTCTGTGAGACAACTGAGGCAAGGTGCTGAGGAAGCTGTGCTGGGGTTACTGGCACCACAGCAACAGCCACTGCAGGGGATGACGTGTCTTGCACACACCCAAGTGTGAGCAAGCACGAGGTTGACAGTGAGGCTTCAGTCACAGTTTTCCCTGGGAGTGTTGAGCTGTCTCCCCTCACCCCAGTGATGCAGCAGATGGTTAATTAGGGATGTGGGAGTGTTAGCAGTGGACCTGATTCAACCTCCATTTAAGTCAATGGAAGCATTTGTTGATTGATTTCAGTAAGAGCTGGTTCAGGGTTTAAGTTTCATGATGTAAAGAAATACAACCAGTCCTCTGAAGCTCAACTGAGTTCTCTGAAGGTCCAGAATTCACAAATGACATATAATCCTAAAGCATAATCTGCAGATTCCTACTGCACTACACTACACTGGATCTTAGCCAAAAGGCTGAGAAGGGACCACAAAGATGCTGAAGGGAGTGGAGCATCTCCCTTGTGCTGAAAGGCTGAGGGAGCTGGGGCTCTGCAGCTTGGAGAAGAGACTGAGGGGTGAGCTCATTCATGGTTACAAATACATCAAGGGTGTGTGTCAGGAGGCTGGAGCCAGGCTGTGCTCAGTGATGGCCAATGATAGGACAAGGGGCAACGGGCACAAGCTGGAACAGAAGAGGTTCCAAAGAAACACAAGGCAAAACTTGTTCCCTGCTGAGGTGAAGGAGCACTGGCAGGGGCTGCCCAGATGGGCTCCTTCTCTGGAGACATCCCAACCCAGCTGGATGAGTTCCTGTGTGTCCTGCTCTAGGTGCTGCTGCTCTGGCAGGGGGGTTGGACTGGATGAGCTTCCCAGGTCCCTTCCAGCCCCTGTGATTCTGTGGTTCTATGACACAGCCAAGGTTGTGCTGCTGTCTCACACACCAGGCTAGGCAGTAATTCAGACAGTGCAAGTTGTCCTTTCCTGACTTGACTCAGCAGATGCCTGCTGGACCTTCTGTGTTGGGAAGGCCTCCCAACTGTTTGGAGGACCGTTTGGGCATCGTTTGAGATGAAGCTGAAGGTGTTTGTTGGAGCTTGGCACAGGGGGGTGCATGGTGCTCAGCCAGCCCCTGTGCAGGCACAGGAGGCAGGGGCTGAGCAGATGGGTGCTGCCATGCCCATCACATCACAGTGTGAGAAGTGCTGGGGCTGAGCACTGCCTGGCAGACAAAATGCTGCTGGGGGAGGGAAAACCAAGTCAGAAAGAGGAGCCCTGCCAATATGGGTGCTGCAAGGTAGGTTTTAAACCTAACGAAAGCAAGGGGGTGTAGAGGGTGATGAGCTGGCAGGGATGGCAACTCATGGCCTTGGGGTGAGCAGAGGAGTGATGAGGAAAACAAGGAGGAGGTAGAAAGAGCCATCCTATAGGTCTCCCAGCAGGCACAAACTGCTCCCAGAGAGCTGGTGGTGGGCAGAAGCAGATAGATACTGGCTGTGGTGGGGATACTGGGCTCTGAGGCTTGGAGAGTCTGGGTGTCTCAAGTCTTTCTGCACAGCGTTGCCTGGGGCCCCTCTGCCACTGCTGGGGAAGGCCTGCAGGCAAAAGCACTTAATAGTGTTTTAGTGAGACACAGCTTTGCATCTGGTGCTGAGAAGCTGCGAGGTGAGCACTGGTGGGCTCTGTGCAGCTAATGGGCATGTCTGTGCAGAGCCCCTGTGCAGAGTGCTGCCTGCCTGCTCTGCTCATAGGCTCAGGCACTGCCACAAAACAGTTAATGTCTGTGTACCCAGAACTTCCTGAGCAGTTGCCGAGTATAGGAGATCAGTTATGCAAGCTGTTTCTTCAGTTTTACTCTGATTTCCTCCCCCTGCCCTTAATAAATCTTATTTTTATTAGATCTTTTCAGTCCTAGGCAGCTTGGGAATTTCACATAGATTTTCCAGGAAGAGAAAGCCCTCTGCAAGAAGGTGTGTGGGGGGGGGGAAAGTAGAAAGAGGCTCTGGAGACACTTGAGCAGCAATTCTCAGCTGAAAGACCACAGGACACAGGTCCTTGGCTTCAGAATGTTGTTTTCAGGGCAAAGGGGAATATTTCCTGCTGGAAATAGCTATTGTTGACTCTGGCTGAGAACTTTAAGTGATAAGAGGTATCAGTGCTTATCAGACACAGCAATGTCAGGGTGAGTCGAACAGGGATGGCTGCTGTGATGGGGGAACTGCACTGGGTTAAGTAGCTGCTTTGTGAATCTGTGTGCTTGGTTGCTGCTGCCTTAAGGCAAGTCTTGCCATTCACTAGGGGTAATTCCCCTCACACTGCTCATCTCCAGTCACCCCGGTGTTCACTTCCCCTTGCCTGGCTGTTTGTACCAGATTTGATGTCAACTCCAGGTCTGATCACAGCTGAATTTACACCAGTGATTACAGCCCCTGCTCCACTGCAGGTGCTGAGCAAGCAACACGAGGCTTGCCAAAATATGGCATAGCACGGGGTCAGCACAAGGCCACCTGTGACAGCTGGGAAGAGGCACTGGTTTCTAGCTTCTGCTGGTTTTCTGTGGTGTATTTGAACTCTACTTTGAGAAAGGAATCAGCTTGGTGCACCACTTTGAGAAAGGCTACTGAGCTATGATCTACCAGGACTACTAGTTCATTTCCTCTTGGAAGCTTTAACTACTCCAAACCACTGGATCTGGGATGGTGGAAGGGTTTGGGGGTTTGGATGTGTATTTGTTGTGTTTTTTTTTTAACCTGCTACTTTCCTCTTTGGAGTTATTTACTAAGGGCAAGTCTTTGATAGCATGGAACTGGCATGCTTCAGGCTGTTGGTACCAATACATTTTGCTCCTGGTTGAGAGGTTTCTTTAAAACCAAAATATATTTATGAGCCAGCTTTGCACTGACATAAAGTTTGTGCATCACAAATGCTGATGTGTAGAAAACCATAGAACTCCCCAAGACCCATGCCATTGAGAGCTGGGCAGAGAGGAACATCCTGAGGTTCACCAAGGACAAGGGCAGAGTCCTGCAGCTTCGGAGGAACAACCCCCTGTACCAGCACAGGCTGGGGGTGACCTGCTGGAGAGCAGCTCCAGGAAAGAGACCTGGCAGTGCTGGGGGATAATAAACTGACCATGAGCAGCAACGTGCCCTCGTGGGCAAGAAGCCAATGGCAGCCTGGGGGCATCAAGAAGAGTGTGGGCAGCAGGTCAAGGGAGGTTCTGCTCCCCCTCTGCTCTGCCCTGCTGAGGCCTCATCTGGAGTCCTGTGTCCAGTTCTGGGCTCCCCAGCTCCAGAGGGACAGGGAACTGCTGGAGAGGGGCCAGTGCAGGGACACCAAGATGATCAGGGGACTGGAGCATCTTCCTGCTGAGGAAAGGCTGCAGGACCTAGGGCTGTTCAGCCTGGAGGAGTCTGAGGGGGGAATCTAATTAATAGCTACAAATATCTCACTGGTGGGTGTCAGGAGGTTGGGGTGCCACTTTTTCTATAATGTCCAGTGACAGGACAAGGGGTGATGGGATGAAGCTGGAACACAAAAAATTCCCCTTAAACTTAAGGAAAAACTATTTCAGTGTTTCAGTGAAGGAGCCCTGGCCCAGGCTGCCCAGGGAGGGTGTGGAGGCTCCTTCTCAGGAGGCTTCCTCCAACTCACCTGGATACATTTCTGTGTGACCTGATCTAGGGGGGAGCTGCTTTGGCAGGGGGTTGGTCTGGATGAGCTCTAAAGGTCCCTTACAACCCCACAATGCTGTGACTCTGTGATTCATTACAAGCGACTCAAGGAACTATTTAATGTGTCATGAGAATCAGCAGGCGTTTCTGTCTACTGAGGATGGGACAAGCCCTGTCTCAAGGAGCTCTCAGCAGGGTTGTAACTGTGGTGGTGCCCAGAGTTTTGCTCAGTTTGGATAACTTAAGCAAAAAAATCATTACAATTCTGGCTTGGCCTTTAGTACTTTTAGTACTTTTTATCTGTTAATTCTGTGTTTCTGGTACGTCCCAGTGCTCTTTGCTTTGGGCACCATTTCTTCTGTAACTTACTGTGCCCCCAAAAAACCAAATAGAGCTTCATCTGACCAGGGCAGAATTGCACTTCCCCCATGGTGTGTTACTGAACTGCACAACGGTCACAGTTCTGAAATGACCTGGAAAGGTTACTGCAGTAACAGCAGGATGACAGCTGATTTATTTTGTAGTTAGCTTTTCAAGTCCCCTATGTGCCAGTACCTCAGGTCTCTGTGGAGCTCTATCAGTGCCACCAAGTGCCTCAGGTCACTGTGGAGCTCTGTCAGTGCCACCAAGTGCCTCAGGTCACTGTGGAGCTCTATCAGTGCCACCAAGTGCCTCAGGTCTCTGTGGAGCTCTGTCAGTGCCACCAAGTGCCTCAGGTCTCTGTGGAGCTCTGTCAGTGCCACCAAGTGCCTCAGGTCTCTGTGGAGCTCTGTCAGTGCCACCAAGTGCCTCAGGTCTCTGTGGAGCTCTGTCAGTGCCACCAAGTGCCTCAGGTCTCTGTGGAGCTCTGTCAGTGCCACCAAGTGCCTCAGGTCTCTGTGGAGCTCTGTCAGTGCCACCAAGTGCCTCAGGTCTCTGTGGAGCTCTGTCAGTGCCACCAAGTGCCTCAGGTCTCTGTGGAGCTCTGTCAGTGCCACCAAGTGCCTCAGGTCTCTGTGGAGCTCTATCAGTGCCACCAAGTGCCTCAGGTCTCTGTGGAGCTCTGTCAGTGCCACCAAGTGCCTCAGGTCTCTGTGGAGCTCTGTTAGTGCCACCAAGTGCCTCAGGTCTCTGTGGAGCTCTGTCAGTGCCACCAAGTACCTCAGGTCTCTGTGGAGCTCTATCAGTGCCACCAAGTGCCTCAGGTCTCTGTGGAGCTCTGTTAGTGCCACCAAGTGCCTCAGGTCTCTGTGGAGCTCTGTCAGTGCCACCAAGTACCTCAGGTCTCTGTGGAGCTCTATCAGTGCCACCAAGTGCCTCAGGTCTCTGTGGAGCTCTGTTAGTGCCACCAAGTGCCTCAGGTCTCTGTGGAGCTCTGTCAGTGCCACCAAGTACCTCAGGTCTCTGTGGAGCTCTATCAGTGCCACCAAGTGCCTCAGGTCTCTGTGGAGCTCTGTTAGTGCCACCAAGTGCCTCAGGTCTCTGTGGAGCTCTATCGGTGCCACCAAGTGCCTCAGGTCTCTGTGGACCTCTATCAGTGCCACCTTCTGTGGAGCAAAGAAATGATCAGATTTTTACAGTCAGTCTTCTAAATCATTTTTTGGACAGCAGATCAATCTTACAAGAAGCCTTGTTGGTGTTACAAGTAAAAGGAGAAGAGATATTGAGATTAAAGTGTAATCATAGTTTGCTGTCTCCACACATTTGCCCTTTCGTGTATCAAACTCTTGCATTCTGCTGCTGAGATCTAATTAAGCCCCACCAATCACATTTATGATGGTGCTAATAGGAAAAAGGATGGTAGAATGCTGTTAATAGGTGCTCCATAATTAACATTAATGGCAGTCCTGTGGTTAAATGCCCCTTGTATCACCCTGCAGACAGAGGTGGAGTGTTCATACCTGCGAGGGAGCTGCAGTAGGTACTGAGCAATCACCCATCCTAGCAACCAGCAGAACAGCCAGAGATGCCTCAGGGATGGCTCTGCCCCATGGCAGGGCTGGGCCTTGGAGCCCTGTGAGAGCAGAGCCCCCTGCACCCCTGCTGTGCCGTTGGAGCCTGGGCTCCCCCAAGCTGGATGGCGGGAGCTGAGCAGGGATGGTGCTGAGCGCTCCCTGGAAGGGCCGGAGCCCTGTTTCTGCAGCCCCTGGCCCAGGTGCTTTCTGGAGCCCTCAGGATTTTGTGGAAGCAGCTTCTGCTGAACCAGCCCTTTGCAGGCCTGACCCTTTGGTGGAGAGAGCCAAAGCCTGTGGAGCCATTTGGGGCTGAGGTACAGCTCTGACTTTTGGATACTTGTGTCCACGAGAAGTCCTGAGATGTTTCTTTCCCTCTAGGAGCGGCTTTAGTGGCTGAACTCCATCGGGCACGTGACAATCTGTGTGCCCCAAATCATCCTTATGGCTCCACAGGAGGTTTTGTTCTCTCCTGAGGCCTGTGGAATTTGCCTTAATTAGAAAAGTAGTGTTGTCCCCTCCTCTCTCCAGGGGTGCAATTTATTGCCCCAGATGAAAAGCACTGAAAACCATTAAACTTTAACACACAGCACTTGGCTACCTCAACCTCTTCCTTTCTGACCCAAACTGCCCCAAACTCACCCAGCCCCTCCAGCCCTCCATGTAACCCCTTCGTGTGTTTGCTATGGGATGGTTATTCTGTTTTTGCAGGTGTAAATGTAAGTTGAGGCCAAATCTGTGCAAGTTACAACAAAGGACAGGGACAGGGTGTGATATGTGCTCAGTGAGCAGAACTCGGAGCAAGGCAGGATATTAACTGCAAGAAATGTGAAGTCCTAATTTCTCCCTAGCTCCCCAAATAGAGAGAGGGAGGAAATAGATGCTTCAAAGTAGGATGTTCCTGGTGAATTAGAGTGACTGTTTTCATTTTATCTTCCTCATAGTGATTGAAGATTACTTTTGCATGAATTGGAGCCCTATAAAGGAACGAAAGCCTGGGAAGATGATGGGTCTAAGGAAGATTTCTGCGTTAAAATATGGAGAATGATTTTCAACAGCATTTAAGTGACTTATGGCCTACATCTCCTGAACTGAAACTCTTAAGAGACAACATTTTAAAGATGCCTGGGGGTGCAATTACACTTTACAGCCTGAGCAGCCCTAACCCTTCCCTTTCTGCTCACACCCCAGCCCTCCTCCTGTGTGCCTCGCACCAGCTTGCAGCCCACAGACCCTGTGCACCCTGAGTTCTGCTACACCAGCTCCATCAGCCTTTTTTTCCTCCTTTCAGTTTGGAAAGTCTGACTCAGCTTCACAAAGGATCCAGCCAGCCCCAGAGAGAGGAGACTGAGGGGTGAGCTCATTCATGGTTACAAATCCATCAAGGGTGGGTGTGAGGAGGCTGGAGCCAGGCTGTGCTCAGTGATGGCCAATGACAGGACAACGGGCAACATGGACAAGCTGGAACAGAAGAGGTTCCAAAGCAACACAAGGAGGAATTTGTTCCCTGTTGAGGTGAGGGAGCACTGGCAGAGGCTGCCCAGATGGGCTGTGGAGGCTCCTTCTCTGGAGACATCCCAACCCAGCTGGATGAGTTCCTGTGTGCCCTGCTCTAGGTGCTGCTGCTCTGGCAGGGGGGTTGCACTGGATGAGCTTTCCATGTCCCTTCCAGCCCTTGAGACTCTGTGAGATGACAGGTGGGTCAGCTCTTCAATCTGACCTCCTGCACCACAGAACTTCACCTGAGGGCTACAGAAATCGAACTTCTAATTTCCAGAGCTTACTTTAGGAACTACAGATACATTTTACTTCACATTCCCTAACCAAGCCTTTGTCTCTTTTGGGGAATGAGGCTCCATACCCTCAAGAACCCGTTGATTTTTATTACACCTCTCTTGGCTGCTTTTACAAGTATTAAGTGATCTCCCCAGGAGCCCCACGGCGCCCCTTGCTCTGCCATGGGTGCCACAGCAACTCCGCAGCTGTTGGAGTACGGAGGCTGGGGGGCAGGGGAGGGCACTGCAAGCTGTGCAGAGACCAGCGCTGAGGCTGCCCCGGCCGGGACTCGGGGCTGAACTCTGGCCCCAGCGCCCCCCGCACCGCATCCCCCTCGCCCTGCATCCCCCCGCGATCAGAGCCGGAGGCGCCCGGGGCTCCTGCTCCGGCCGCTGCAGCTCCCGGCGCCGCCGCTCGCCGCCTGGTCCTGGTGCGACACGGCAGCCCGTTGTGGGAACGGGGAGGCAGGTCTGAAAGCGCTGGCTGTCATTTTCTCCTCATCCCGCTCCCTTTTTGCTTTGGTTACGTTCTGTTGCTTGTAGAATAAACTCTCCTCTCTCAGTCAGCGCTGGAGGCTGCTCTGCCCGGAGCCGCACCTGGCAGCCAGCCCCAGCCCCGCACAGCAGCAGCCCCGCACGGCCCCAG
>WBNH01004761.1:0-16789 GCA_013401255.1 Urocolius indicus | reverse complement strand
CCCGCACGGCCCCAGCCCCGCACGGTCCAGCCCCGCACAGCCCCAGCCCCGCACGGTCCAGCCCCAGCCGGAAGCTGCGACCCGGAAGCGTTTGGAGGTGGCGCCGGGCAAGATGGCGGCGCCCATGCGGCGCGGGCAGCGCTGAGGGCAGCGGTGAGGGCAGCGGCCTCGCGGCCATGAGCGCTGCCCGCCGCTGCGGCCCGGCTCGGGCGCTGGCAGGTATGGCCGCGGGGAGAGGGGGAGCGCGGGCAGCGCCGGGCTCGGGCTCAGGCTGAGGCCGAGGGCGGCTGAGGCTGGGCCAGCGCGGGGCTGTGAGCGCTGCCCGGGACAGCTCCCGCGGGCTGTGCGGGGCCCGGTGTCCCGGGGTAGCCCCGTCAGCACGGGGCTGTGCGGAGCCTGGCTGTGTCAGTGCAGCGCCCTTGTCGCAGGGATGCGGGTGCTGTATCGCACGGGCGCCTTCTCACACGACCTCCAGAGCTGGAAGGGGCCTGGAAAGCTCATCCAGTGCGACCCCCTGCCGGAACAGCAGCACCTAGAGCGGGGCACACAGGGACTGTGGGTTGAGGTGGGTGCTGCTACAGGCAGCTGCTTCCTCCCAGCGCTGCTTGTGCCCTTGTTCCAGGCTGGTTTTGTGGGTAGCATGCAGAGGTGGCAATGGAGCGGTGCACTGAAAATGCAGCTCTGGGGAGCTGTGAGGCTTCAGAGGAAACCCCAAAACCATCAGGGGCAAGCCCATGCTTTGAGTTCACTCACTTGAAGGCTGTAAACATTCTAACCCAGCTGGATGAGTTCCTGTGTGTCCTGCTCTAGGTGCTGCTGCTCTGGCAGGGGGGTGGCACTGGATGAGCTTTCCAGGCCCCTTCCAGCCCTTGAGACTCTGTGCTTTTCCCCAGCCAAGCAGCTCTGGTTCACATTTGTTGGGATGTCTTGTGTCACAGCTGCCAGTAGAGACTGCAGTCTGAGTGAGAAGCAAACTCAGGGGCAGAGAAGGAACTGGAATCTCACGTTGTACTTTTTTGCTTTGGTTTTCTCCCTGCAGCAGGGTTGTGTGCCTGGCAGCTGAGGAACTGTGGAGCCTGGCAGCCGTGTCCCCTCGTTCGCCTGTGCCCTGCAGCCAGCGGCAGGTCGGTTACATGCCAGGGCTTTGACCTCCTCAAGCGAAGGGTAAGTCAGGGAGTCTGTTCATCCCGTGTGTCTTCTTTAACTTGCTTTGTCCCATGTGATGAATCAAAACAGAGATGAGCTGATAAAAAGAACATTTATCAGCCGAGCTCAGGCAGTGCACAGCATCTCCCTTTCTGCCCTGCATCAGGGTAAATCACCTGGCAGCTCAAGCATTTGAGGTTGGAGGAAACCTGCTGTCTCGAGGAGCTGTGCTTATGCTGCAGCGTGTCCTCTGCTGACAGAGGCCTTCCTGGGCCTGTGAAACAACTGCTCAGCTTCTATGGAGAAACATGAGATGGTTTATAGAGTTGTTATAAAGACGGTGACAGGAAAGTCAGCTCTTGGCCAGCAGTCAGACAGGTTGTGGATGGAACTCACTTGTGGAGGGAGTGTGTTCTGACTGAGGAGTTCATCAGTACATTGGAATCAAAGCTCTGAAGCTAGTTGACTGAATGGATGCCATTCTGGGGTGGGCTGGTAGTTTTAGCTGTTAAAGAGCTGTGATTATCAGTCAAACTCGTGGAATTGTATCTTCTTAGGAGGTGCAGCTTAGAAGCTGTATCACACGCCAGAGGAAGGCAGCAAAAGACGTTTTGCTCTTCCCTGACTTGTGTCCTGTTTGTTGTATTTTGGAGCTATACCTATGAAACATGGCCGAGACTAAGTTTCATAGCTAATGACTGCCCTGGCTGCAGGGAGCAGGAGCTGTTGGTGTGTTTTTGAGCTCCAGTTCTCTGTAAGGCAAATGACAGGCATCTCTGGCGTGCTCCTGGGGATCACCACCACTGCTGAAATCCCTTATTTTTGCTCTTGCTTTGGTCTGCATTCGCATCACTCAGGGTTTCACATCCCTCTCCTTCATTGTAATTAATAATGTCGGCTTTAAACCATGATTAGTTGAAAGCTCAGTCTTTATACCTGCCTCATATACTTGGGAAGTATATGGAACATTTCAGGAAAGAATCACAGACTCTCAAGGGCTGGAAGGCACCTCAAAAGCTCATCCAGTGCAACCCCCCTGCCAGAGCAGCAGCACCTAGAGCAGGGCACACAGGAACTCATCCAGCTGGGTTGGGATGTCTCCAGAGAAGGAGCCTCCACAGCCCATCTGGGCAGCCCCTGCCAGTGCTCCTTCACCTCAGCAGGGAACAACTTTGTCCTTGTGTTTCTTTGGAACCTCTTCTGTTCCAGATAAATGCTCTTTTTCTTATTTTGTGTTTATTCTGTAAGAATTCTAAAAGAGAGGAAACAACTGTCTCTGCCTTTCTGTTCTGGGTGTGTTCATTTGAACTCCTGTTGATAGTTGTTGTCTAGTTAGTTAGCATCTAGTTGGGCTTAAATAGTAACAGCCTGCTATGGGAGATCCCTGTGTGCCATGGGAGGTGGGTTGAGTTTTATGGTATTCTTCTGATTTCTTTTTTGCCATATCTTAAAGATGTACAAAGTTTAGTGCTCAGCTTTGGAGACTGGAGTTATGGGATGTGTCTGCCCTGTTGTTTAAAGGTGAATTGATTGATTGTAAATCAAATGGTGTTGTCTGGTGGTTTTGCACTCTAACAAAGTAGAGTTTGCTGTTAGAGCTCTGAGGGGGGAAGTAGTTTTTGTCCAGAAGCAGTTCTTCAAGGTTAACTAAACACTGTTGATGCAGTTGTGAGTGGAGAAGCTGCTTTTGGAATGTCTTCAGAGACTATTTTCACCTGTGAAGTAGAGGTTTTACATTCAGGTAGTTAAGTTGTGTCATCACAGGAAGTAATTCTCCTAACAAGAACAGTCAAATAGCATTAATATTGAACCTGAAATGGACAGAAACATCTTCTATGACTATTCATCTTTAACTTCTTTCACTCTACAGTACGTAACACAATGCAACAAAGACCTCAGCCAACGAGCCAAACCACAGTCAGATTCGGTTGCATCTCCTTTTGGTGAGCTTCAGCAACTGCAGCAAGAGAAGAAGGTTGTGTACAAGATCAGACCACTTTCACCTGCTCATCAGCCTTTGCCTGAGACATCCAGCAGAAATGAGTTGAGAGAAATGAAGTCAGCTGTGGAAACTGGAGACTCAGTCACAGCAGTAAGAACAGAATCCAAAGAAGACAGACAATGGAAGGAAATGAAGCTGGAGCTGAGTGATCTCCCAGGCATTTTGGCACGCTTGTCCAAAATTAAGCTCACAGGTACTGCTGGTCATTTTTTGACTTCTGTGCACCCTGCTTGATGGCAGAGTGCTTTAGCATGTTACTGCTGTGTGTGTAGTGGTTTTGAATGATAATTCCCACTTTGCTGACACAAAGTCACTGGGTCAATTCCATCAGATTTGTGCAGGGAAAAGTTATTTGTGGGAGCATTTAATAGTTTTCCTGTTCAATTTGTTTAAAAACAGTGAGGAGGAGCTTGAATGGTATCATCAGCTTTTGGGAATCGCAGCAAGTGTTAGTACAAAAACTGTGGGGAAACTGTGTTAGGAAGTGAATTTCCAAGTGGTGTTTTAAGTGTGTAACGTCACATTGTTGAAGTTTGCCAACCTTTTGTCTTATTCACTTGCCTTTCACTTGACTGCTTATTGTGAAATTAGTATTGAAAGTACCAACAAAAGATCACAGAATCATAGCATGGTGGGGGTTGGAAGGGGCCTTTTGAGATCATCCAGTCCAACCCCCTGCTCAAGCAGCTCCCACCTAGATCAGGTCACACAGGAATGTGTCCAGGGGGGTCTTGAAGCCCTCCAAGGAAGGAGCCTCCACAACCTCCCTGGGCAGCCTGGGCCAGGGCTCCCTCACTGAAACACTGAAACAGTTCTCCCACCTAGATCAGGTCACACAGGAACGTGTCCAGGGGGGGTCTTGAAGCCCTCCAAGGAAGGAGCCTCCACACCCTCCCTGGGCAGCCTGGGCCAGGGCTCCCTCACTGAAACACTGAAACAGTTTGTCCTTATGTTTAAATGGAACTGTTTGTGTTCCAGCTTTTGTCCATCACCCCTTGTCTTGTCACCATATACAACAGGTAGAAGTGCTGTCCCACCCCCCTGACACCCACAGATGATAATCCAAACAATTTCCTGTCTTGGAAAGGGAAATGTTAGAGTGTGACCAATTAAATTGTCTTCTCTTAAGGTCAAATTTTCTTTTCTAGTCAATGATAGTGTTGTGTCTCCAAACCAGTAGTTTGTTAAGCAGTTGCCTAACTGCATTTTCCCTTGATCTAGAAGTAATTCTTAACAGCTATAAACTACCTCCTTACCAACAGCTTGTGCTAAATATAACTGTTAAGTGGAAGGATCTGACCAAAGCTTCACATTGTGTCTGTACCAAGGCCAAGAACAGAAGGATAATTCCCTAAGTCCTTTCTGTGGTGCTGTCTCCAGAGGGAGAAAGAAATTGTTCCTAATAAAACTGTTTTTCTTTGTCAAAACAGTTTATTCTAATAAAATTCCTGACTATAGTTTACTGTTTGAAATCTTTTGTCTTGCAGCAGATATATTTTCATTATTTGTTTCTCCATGGACAGATTCTGCTGCCCACACACTGTGTACAGTGGTCCTGGAGATGTTTCTCTAATGAGAAGCAGTATAGTTCTCAGTGCTTGTGAGACATCTCATGTTTTGTGGACCTAGCAAAACTGATCTGGTCTCTATGTCCAAATGCTGTTGATGTTTTTAAAGAACCTCAAGGCATTCAGTTTGTGCTGCTAAGAACTAGATAAGTAGACTTGAGGGATGATTTACCCATACTTTACCATAAAACTTTTATTCACTGACATGGGCAATCTCAAATTTAGGTATTTAAAACTCTTCATGACACATCCAGCAGTTATCAGGATTGTTGTACTTCAGATTTGCAACAGCTTTGTGGCACATAAACCCTCACATGTTGTCCCTTCTTTCTTTCTGCTTAGTGCAAGTCTTACCTTTTCTCCCCATGCCGTGCAGTTTGAGCAGTACTCTGTGTCTATTGGGCTCACTGTGGACAACTTGTAAGTGCTGTGTGACCAATTAGCTCTTGTGACAAGAGACAATTGGTACAAGCTGGAACAGAAGAGGTTCCAAAGAAACACAAGGAAAAGCTTCTTCCCTGTTGAGCTGAGGGAGCCCTGGCAGGGGCTGCCCAGATGGGCTGTGGAGGCTCCTTCTCTGGAGACATCCCAACCCAGCTGGATGAGTCCCTGTGTGCCCTGCTCTAGGTGCTGCTGCTCTGGCAGGGGGGTTGCACTGGCTGGGCTTTCCAGGTCCCTTCCAGCACTTGAGATCCTGTGATTCTGGTGTGTTTGCAACGAGGGGATTTATTTGAGCTTCATTAGCTTTCTTTTGAAATGCAGAAAGCAATATTGACAGGAAGCAGTACCACTGGTGTTTGAAATCAGGGCATTGCTTGAAAGCTGTGGAAGCCAAAGTTACAGAATTTGATTCCCTTGTGGACTGTTCCTTTGTATGAGTCTGTGTTTTGAGATGTGCTATTCTTGATTCAAGGAAACTTTGTACTGGCTGAGAAGGTACCAAGAGACAGAAAAAACTTCAACCTCTTTCGTTGTTGTTGTCTTTTCGTTGTTGGTAGAGATGATCTGGAGTAGGGAGATTTTATTGTAAGTAGAAAGTGTAAAAGATGAAGTTGGCTGAAGAGGAGTTTGTACGAGGAGAGTTCTGTTGTTGGCCTTTATTGGTCATAGGGGAGTAAAGCAGAGGAGCAGGAAAAATACTGGGTGTAGTGTGTGGAGCAAGGGAACAGAAATAGAATTAGCTTTTTTCCAACCTGTGTAATCAATGAGACACATCCTGTCTCTGAGGAGTGTGGTGCTGTACTTCTTTTATTTTGGATTTTTTTTTAAGAAAAATAAATTCTCTGAGGTCAGTTTTTAAGTTACAAACTCCACACAGCTCAGTTCCTTTCACCCATAAAGTTCTGATAGATCTCATATCCTGTGGGGGCTTTTTGGCAGCCTCTTTATTTATACTTTCTAGAGTATGAAATAACAAAACCCCAAACTTTGCATTATGCTAAAATGGGACTTCCTTATGCCCTTTTCTTTTCCCCCTGCTGAAGTAAAGAGAATGTTTGTTTGTATTCTGAACTGTAATTCACCTTTGAAAGGAAATGAGTTTCGCTATTACCATACCCTCCTGCTTCATGTAAATTGCAGCTCTTGGGTTTCTGCCATTAGAAGCTCTGCTTTACCAACAGGAATTACATAGAATCACAGCATGGTGGGGTTGGAAGGGACCTTTAGAGCTCATCCAGTCCAACCCCCCTGCAGAAGCAGGTTCACCTAGATCAGGTCACACAGGAATGTGTCCAGGTGGGTCTTGAAGAGCTCCAAGGTTTTTGTTTGTATGCTTTTGCCATAGAAAACAATTAGGGAACTTTTAATTACTTGTCCTATAATCTACCTTCTTGGGCTCAGTTACCATCTATTCCCTCCTCTGTGACATTCTCTGTTGGCTGCTGTCTGAACAGCTGTATCTTATTATCCAGGCTCTTGGAAGGCTAATGATTAAGTTTGCAGAATTAAAAATGTCATTAAGAACTTCAGGTTGTCTCATCTTCTTAAATTTCACTTCACATCTACCTTCAAGTGATGTTTTCCTCGATGATCACAGATGAAACCTGAGATGAGCTACTTGCAAAAACACCAGATAATGAACCTTTGGTTTGTAGTTTCCATGGAAGTGTGGTGAAGGCACAATCTGAACATGCTGACTGCTCTTGTTAGATATTTCTCTATGGTTTGTCAATATTTTCATGTTGTTTCTCCTGTAGTAAAGGATTTCTTGCACATGGGACTTTGGGTGAGGTTGACCAGATAGATGAATAGCACCTCAGAGTCATGGACTTGCAGAATGGTGGGGTTGGAAGGGACCTTTTGAGATCATCCAGTCCTACCCCCTGCAGAAGCAGCTCCCACCTAGCAGGTCACACAGGAACGTGTCCAGGGGGGTCTTGAAGCCCTCCAAGGAAGGAGCCTCCACACCCTCCCTGGGCAGCCTGGGCCAGGGCTCCCTCACTGAAACACTCAAACAGTTTTCCCTTATGTTTAAGGGGAACTTTTTGTGTTCCAGCTTCATCCCGTCACCCCTTGTCCTGGCACTGGATACAACAGAAAAAAAGTGCTGCCCCAACCTTCTGATTCTCAACATTTATAAACTTGTAACTATGAATGAGCTCCCCCCTCAGTCTCCTCTTCTCCAGACTGAACAGCCCCAGGTCCCACAGCCTTTCCTCAGCAGGAAGATGCTCCAGCCCCCTCAGCATCTTGGTGGCCCTGCACTGGCCTCTCTCCAGAGAGAGCTACCTTCTGTAGCTCCTGTCTAAGAAGTGGATGTATCACCATGGCTCAGATGGAAACTTAACTGCTAATTTCTAAACAGCTATAGAATATTAAATCAGATTGATGAGCCTGTTGAGGAAGGGGCTGTATCTTTAGCTTGCTTCTCTCTCCTGTACCTAGAACAGTTGAATCCTGACTCTAGGCTACCATAACACAGATCTTCTTCAGGAAGATATATGTTTCAAGTATTTAGCTGCCTTTCCTTTATCCTGTGTTTCAATATACCACACTTACCATTCTTATTTTTCTTCACAAACATCTTAATTTGTGCCTAAAGATTCTTTTTAATTCACAGTTGCATATTAACTGGTGATTGTTTATCCAGGAATCATGTGCAAAGTCAATGTCTCTCCCTTGAAGTCTGTTCTTTTATTGCATCTCATTGCAAAGCACTTTTACCTTCCAACTCTAAAAGATGAGTTTGGATGGTGGCTTTTTCAAATTGCATCTTAGTGGTAAATCCATTGAAGCCTGATACACACAGGCTATTGGATGTATTGCTTATGTATGAATCTATGTCTGTGTGTTAGCCATTCTCTAGCACAAAAGTGTTGAACTGACAATGAGAAGCCTGAGACATTAGCTACTGACACGGTGTGATGATGAACATCCTGCTTTAGCTGTCTGTCATAGATTTGGAAAACAGAGGTGATGGAAATCCAGCTCTGCGTAATGACTCATTACGAGTGTTACAGAACTGCTACAGGATGGGGCAACAGTGACCAAATGAGGTGCCTGTGTTGTGATCAGAGGCTACAAATCTGATAACAGCCGCTCTAGTAAAAAAAATCCATTTGCTTTGGTGGAGTTCTGGTCAGTTTCCAAGTTATTCTGGAATAATGACGTTTATGATGTCATTTAGTCTGTGAATGGTAGGTTTGACATAGCCAGAAACTCTCTCTCAGAACCACAGGATCTCAAGGGCTGGAAGGGAGCTGGAAAGCTCATCCAGTGCAACCCCCCTGCCAGAGCAGCAGCACCTAGAGCAGGGCACACAGGAACTCATCCAGCTGGGTTGGGATGTCTCCAGAGAAGGAGCCTCCACAGCCCATCTGGGCAGCCCCTGCCAGTGCTCCCTCACCTCAACAGGGAAGAAGCTTTATCTTGTGTTGCTTTGGAACCTCTTCTGTTCCAGCTTGTCCCCGTTGCCCTGTCATTGGCCATCACTGAGCACAGCCTGGCTCCAGCCTCCTGACACACACCCTATTTATCTATATATATAGTTTAGGTTATTACTTGTCTACATTTATTGTCAGTTCTAACTGTATTTCTGATGCCAGTCAAAGCAGTTGTCATTTTTGTATTACTGAAACAGTAACTGAGACAGAGGTGAACAGCAGCAGCTTTCTGGCCATTCCTTTTCCATGCTACAAGGAAACTTAATGAAGTAAGGAGAAGCTGTTATCACAGTTTATCTTTTGCAAAGCATTTTGGAATTGTTTGATGCTGAGAAGAGATTGTCTGCTCTGTTCCTAGCCTTGCATTTGAATTTTACATGATACGTTACAAAGACTTGTTTCCAGTTATTATCCCAAATTTAAGTGAGTTTCAGGAGCTTGGCTTTCTTTAGTGTGCAGGATATCATCTTCAACATAGATATGCCTACACCCAAATAAATCAAAGCTTATAAAGGAAGCACAGATCAGTTGTACAGCATTAATGCTGATGCCACACTTAGCTTTCCAGATACTGAAGTGAGAAGACTCTGGATGGGAAATTCTGTTGGCTTTTGGAAAGCTGGTTTCCTTTAAGGAATATATAAACATCTGTAGTGAAACAGTGACATTATTTCTTAAAGTGAAACTGCATTTCCTTTTGTCCTTCCACATGTTCTGATATGTCATCAGTACAGGAGAAGAAAGGAAATCTGAAGCTGAATTGGTTTGCTTTGGCTTCTACACCTCTATTTTGGCTTGGCTGCTTCTTAATGGAAGATAAACAAACAAAATGTGGCATAGTGATTCGCATGCTACAGATACAAATCCAGGGCTTTGTACAGGCAGATCCCATCACAAGGGAGCTGAAGGGGAGTGTAAAGTCACAGCAGACTTTTTGAATGTGTTTCTATGCTAGAAACCTTAAAATTAACTCTTCTGTCACTGATCCATTAGCGTTTTCTTTGCCATTTGCATTGAAATGAGAGACAAATATCCCCTGTTAAAGTTTGTTAAGGCTAAAGATGTTTGAAAGACTGAAAATTAGGTTTAGGCTGAGATCATAAGTTAAAGTCCTGGCTTATTTTTGAAGACCATATATAATGCCAACTCTCATCAACAAATCTTGAAAGAATCAATTCCATCTATTATGCAATAAGGTGGAGTTAATTTGGCCCCTAAAGCAGTAAACTAACAGGGATTAAAAACAAACAAAGTCAATGACCACATTCCCTTGATGTGATCTCAATTAAACACACTTTTCTTCCATGAGTAAAGCAGAAGAAAAAAGTTACTGCTTCCACAGGAAAAGAAAATAAACTTCCCAATCCAAAGGGAACGTTTTCTTCTTTGCCCTTAATGTGTTGTGTTGGACCTGCCAGGCAGTGAGATCAGCAGGCAGTGCCTCGTGTTCACTGCCCACCAGCTGAAAATCCCTTCTGCAGAGGGATGAGAGGGTGTGCTACAACCTTTTGTAATGAGATCCTGGTAAGTCACGCTGAAATGACTGGCTGAAATGAATCTGGAGAAATCAATGGGGACTTTAATTAGTGCTGTAGCTGTACAGTATTAGAATTTCTTTCAGGTCAGTGTAATGGTAATGTTACACTGACTGTTTGCCAATCTGCTTCACCTTTCTTCTTCAGTAAATGAGTTGGTGTTTTCCCATAATAAATTGGTAGAAAGTGCTCCCTGAGATAAGTTTTAATTAAATTCTTGTCTAGAAGTGAGCGTGTGATTTATTATGCAAGAGGATTAATGTAATCACTCTTAGAAACACCAGTGCTGCTGTTTTGCTGTCATCTTTTCAGTATGTTTTTTAACTCCACCACTTGTAAATCAGTACATTTCATATTTCCTTGTGTGCTCTGCTACCAAGGACTCAAGAGTTCTGAATCCAAGGTGCCGTTGTATCCATGTGATAAATGGACTTAAGCCTTTCAGAAATGACCAGTACCTGTGTGTCCATTAGTCTGTCTGTCAGAATCTGGAGTGATTTCCCAGCCTCTCAGGGGAATAAGTCCCCATTGTAGGTTAACTGTGTGTAAGAAGCAGCTCTGAGGGCTGCAGCAGGAGCCAGATGCTGTCAGGGAATCCAGAGCAGGGGAGGTGATGGTGTCAGGCAGAGCGCCCGGCACAGCACAGCCCCTGGGACAGCTGTGCACGATGGCCCATGAGCCTTCATAAACCTCAGCTTATGAAGCTATGTTTGTAATAATATGTAGGTTATATAGATTTTTACATACACAATATTACATATACATTATCTACACATCTAGATGCAATATGCAGTTATGAGTTCCAGCTTCTTTCCATTACTGCTTGTCCTGTTGTATCTGGTGACAGGACAAGGGATAATGGACAAGAAGCTGGAACACAAAAAGTTCCGTTTAGACATAAGGGAAAACTATTTGAGTGTTTCAAATGAAGGAGCCCTGGCCCAGTCTGCCCAGGGAGGATGTGGAGGCTCCTTCTTGGGAGGTTTCCAAACACACCTGGACACATTCCTGTGTGATCTGATCTAGGTGGGAGCTGCTTCTGCAGGGGGTTGTACTGTATGATCTCTAGAGGTCCCTATCAATTCCCACCATGCTGTGATTCCATGATTATTATAATAATATGCAGCTGGCAATGGATTTTAATACTTAGGGAAAAGTTTTGATGAGCAGCAAGTTTTCTTCTCTGTCTTTTTAGGATTAAATCTGAAGGTTCTTATGCAGATTCTTAAAATCAGCACTTGCGTGTATGTCCTTGCTGGCAGATCTCTGCTGTGCCATTTAGTTTTTCATCTCAAGTAACACTGCTTAGTAGATAATCCAGGTATTTTCAGTCAGGAAAGGTTATTTATTTGTCATTTAGCCTCAGACAAACAGGAGACTTTATAGGAATCAGAGAAACAAGAACTTTTTGATGCTTTGATACAAGGTCTGGAACACGCAATTGCACTCACAATGTGACCTAAATACTTTCTGTTTAATAACTATTAATTTCAGATTGTAAGGTTCAAGGTCATGAGCAAAATATTAAGTGAGTATGCTGATTTTTTATAGTATAAGAAATTTTTCATGTCATACTATCTCCTGCCAAAAGTGAGTTTCATGAGACCTGTTATTTGGGTAATTACAGTTTTAAGATTGAAACTTGTGTAACTTTCATTTCAGGAATGTGGTTTGCAGGGCTGTACTAAAGTTATGCTTTTGGATGACAAAACTGAAATGGATTTTTATTAATCCCTTCAAATCTTGAGGCATATCAGAGTTGCTAGGTGATTGTACCCTCTGCCTAAAGTGGGCACGTCAAATGGGAACAACGTTGAGCAGACTCTTGCATGGGGAAGTTACTGGCTTCACCAGCTGGAGCCTACATGCTGTGAGTCTCTTTTTGACTCTGTACTGCTTAAGGTCTTGGTAAAATGTGATCTAACACACGTCTTTTAGTTTGGAGTTTTTCTTCCACGTTAGACTTTGCAATGGCACGAGAATTCCTGGAGCAAACATGTCTCCTGTACATCTTACAAGAGGTGGTTTGATCCTGTAGCAAATCCATGAAATGGGGAATATGGAGGCATAAGTTTTATTCTTACCTCTTCTGCCAACATGCTGGTGCATCTGGGTTTCCCATTTCATCCTTGACAGTTCTTCTAATCTTTGACTTCTGTATGTAGTTATTGTACATAGTTCCCAGAGCTACTTTGATCCATAAAAGCAGCAGAAAGTTAAATCTGCACAGGGGTTCTTACAAGATTTAAAAACATTCACTCTAGTGATATATACAAAGGAGACTGTTTCTTGCTGATGCTTTGAACTTTGCTCTCCCTTGTGTTGCAGCTCTGGTTGTAAGCACTGCCTCTGCAGGCTTTGCCATGGCCCCTGTCCCTTTTGACCCGGCCTGTTTCCTGCTTGCCTCCCTCGGAACCGGGCTGGCATCCTGTGCTGCCAACTCCATTAACCAGGTCAGTCCATCTCTTCACTTGTGCCACAAAATGGTGTGTTCCTGGCTTCTAAAATGCTGCCAAGGATGTCCATGGATGGCTGGGAGTGCTGTGCCTTCAGCTGCTGTGCAAGCTCTGAGCCACTAAAGCTGACACCACAAAAGGAATATATGTCTGAGAATCAAAGTGTAGTTGCTAGGCACAGTATGTTTATTCAGAATGGAGCTGATGAGGTCTTAAGCCTCCCAATAATGATGCTTATCTTGGTAATACCAAGCTTGGGGCACTGCAAATGACACAGGAAGAACTGTGCAACTGGAGTATAAGAATAGCCACTGAGGCTTCAGCTTTACAAGCCGGATTCCTTGGCTGTGGTGTTGTACAACCATGTCAGATCTGTCTGAAGAATGGCTCAGAGCAGTTTTCTAAATGTCTGTAGTGGGACTTTGGTGGGGTTTGTATGCTTCTGTTCAGGCTGGAATTAGGGTGTCTCCTGTACATCTCTGTCACATGGAGATGTTCCAGGTGCCTGAACTTGAGCTTCCTTGTATGTGTGAATGTGCGTGTGGAACTTGATGCTGATCTCCCAGCTTCCTACAGCCCAGCTGTAAAATAAAGTTGTTGCTAAGCTCCTCCTGAGTTCTAAAGGAGATCTTAATTAGCGGACACGTAACACCACTAGTGGTGTGGATCAGTTACAAAGCACAGTAGCCATGTAAATGTGGCCCAGAGAAAGAAGTGTTGTCAGCAGTGCTGCTCTTGATTACTGGTGGTATCAGGGTATGGTTCCAGCCATCACCTGGGATAGGGGAGAGGCCGAGTCCTGGGACCCCCCCTGATGGAATGGGCACAAAGGCTCCCTGTGATCTACATCCTGGAGTCACCTTGATGGGATTGGACTCTTTGATGGTTACACCAATGTGCTTTTTGAGATTGCACCCGTGAGCAGGGATCTTTCTCAGGCTGGAGTCACTGAGGTTTTACTGTTTGCTTTCACTGGGCTTAAACTTGAGACAGGCAGCTGGCTTCGTGTCCGTTTTCCCTGCAAAACGGTAAGAGTGCTGCATGATGATTGGTTGCTTCTAAATATTTAGGTGGCCTATCTAGCCTAAAACCACTCAGGTAGCCTTGAAAGTCACACTGTTTTCCAAGGTACACATTTGGGCATCATGTATGTGTTTTTCACATGAAGTCTAAGTAGAAAAGTTGGCATAACTAAGGTGAAGCTCTCCTGCTTTTGATGCAGTTTGAGAGCTGTGCTTTAGTGCTCCCTTTTTTCCTTTGCTGCAGTTTTCTTAATATTAAAAAAAAAATCATTTTGTGAGTTACCAATCCTCTGAAATGTATGTCATATTTACTTTCATCTTGGATGTGGATACAACTGGACTAAGAGAAGAATCAATTACTTCTTGCTTCGAGATTCCTGTGCAACTTCCCTTGAGGCTTTGGTAGCTCTTCATAGAGATGATAACCAAGCACAAATAACCAGTTTTCTTTGTCTTCACCTTCCATGTATTGATCAGTGGTGTATTTTGTCTCAAAAGAAGCCACTTTTTCAACTGTTTGAAGTCACTTTTAAAAACCCTGAGGTCTGTAGCAGTGGCAGGAATTGTGTGCTGTAAGTTTGACACTTTTGAGGCTGCTGGGATGGGAAAGGAAGGTTAGGAGTGCAGTAACTGTGCATGGCTTCATTATTCACTGCCTCACCACAGGAACAGCTGTTAACATGCACTTAAATAAAGAGGGTTACTCCAGCCTCAGAAGGTGTAAAACTGTCTTTTACAGTCTCAGCTGAGTGCTTAAAGCTTGTGCACTGGCTGGTGTCGAGCCACTTGCCTCTGTACACAGAGCTTCAAGGCATCTACTCTTCTGGAGGGAAGTGAAGAAGCAGAGTTGGTAACCAAGTAAAAGGAAGGAGCTGTGGTTTGTGACCTGGCTTGCAAAGGCATCCTCTCAGTCAGTGTGTGTCCCTTTCCCGCATGGGCCTGTGGCTGAGTTGGCTGGGAATTCAATTTTCACTAAATACTGTGAGCTTGGGTATCTGACTCGACCTTTGGGAAGGAGCACATTTGACTTGGAACTTCCTTTATTGCTACTTTGCTCTGTCCATTGCTCCCCATACGCATCTTCTTCTCTGGCAGCTCATGACTCATGTTTCCCCCGTTGCTGCTTGCGGTCCCTGAAGGGCCTTTTGCTGCGATAACCGTCTTTCCGCTTCCCATCTCGCTGTAAATCTGCACGTCTTTAGGGCCACTCTTCTTTCCAACTCCTCATTTCCCTGATAAATCTGTGCTCACGATTTACAGCCCTCAAAGATGTCGTGGGAAGGTGAAGTGTCGATTGTGTAAGATTCTTCCCTGTGATTTAGGACAGGATGTGAGGAGCCTGGTCCAGTGAAAATGTAACCGAGATTCCACAGTGGTGGTGGAAGTATTGATACGAACTTTTAACTGTTCAAATTCTGTGCTTTGGGTTTTTTTTTTTTACCCTCTTAACCGCTTCATTTTTGCAGTCTGGTACGAGCTGAGGCCATTGAATTAAGCTGAATGAACTATTTAAGTTGAATGAATGACTGAGGTGGGGGGGGAGTGGCAGGACTATACCAAGTAATACAGAGACCAAGAAGTCCTGGTTGATTTCCTTATGAAGTTGATCTAAAGTGATCTTTAAATCATCCCTTCCTCCCTTGATTTAAATCATTCCTTCCCCTCTCTCGGATGGCTGTATGTCATACTTTATACTCTTTTCTTTCCCCCCTAACCACAAGAGCCAGAAAGTTACAAACATTTGCCCCAGTGGAAGTTCTTGCCCCACTTTCACTGTCCTTAAAACAGGGACTAAAAACAGTAACTAAAAAATAATGTGAGTTGACAACATTGTGTTTTTATCATCCTTTAGAGAAATACAAGGTGGATATTTATTAAGCATAGGTGTGTGTTCACAAACAAGTTTCAGCACTCACATTTGCTGCATTCTAAGCTGTACTTTCTACTGCAAGTAGACATCATACATTTTTATGACAGTGCTGTGAAGCTGGATGACTGCTTTTGAGAAGCTGATGGCTTGCGTTTTGCAAAGTGACAATGAAAAGGTGGTGTTTGAAAATATCTTGGAAGATACAGACAAAAAGCACTTGTGCATGGGCTTGTGTTAGGGGAAAACGTGAGGCCTGTACCACAGCAAGGTCATTCTAGAAACATTTGTGTAGAAAACGTCAAGAAGAGTGTCTTGGAATAATGTGTGTTAGCCAGTGGTTTGAGAGAAATAGAATCTCTCCGGCTGGTGGCAAAACATGACAAATTCTGGGTATCTGGATAAAGGGCAGAAGGTCCCTGGGTTCTCCTGTGGAGGGTGTTGGGTCTGGGGGCTGTGAAGGGACTCAACTCCTGCTGGAAGGTGCCAAAGAAAAGATGTTTTATTTCTCTTGTCCTCTACCAGCAGTTCTGCCTCTGCCTCACTCCTTCCTATCGCAGCCCTTCAGGACTGTACTTGGCACCTCATCTAGCATTTCAGTGGCAGCAGAGCCAGTGCTCCCTGCTGCTCCTCCACGTCACGCCACACCACCTTATATCCTTCAGCCCTTCAGTCTTGTACTACAACATGTCACCACTTTTCAGTCCCACCTGCTAAAACAGCTCTCCTCTTTTTTTGTGTGTATGTGTGTCTTTTTGTAAAGCAGCTCTTTTTTCCATCAGTGAAGTAACTTGAAATTCTTCGGGACAGGTGTTCTTTATTGGTGTTCTTTCTTTTCCAAATGATCAATATTTTACAGTGGTTTTTAATTAAAAAGAAATACAAATCACTGAATGCATTTACCAGGGAATAGACTGAGACATGTTTTTACTGTGACATTCCTACACTAGCCAAAACCAGCAGAAAAGTCTCATTGCAAGAAATCAGTGTTATGACTGCAGTTGTGGCAAGTGAATGGAAATACCTTCTGGGGTTTCATCTTGTAAGCACTGTGTTTTAATCTTGACTAAAACAAGTAATTATTCCTATGATATCACTTTTATACTGTCCACTTTCCCAACTGAATGTTGTATATTCAATAATGGAGCATCTTCCTTCTGAGGAAAGGCTGCAGGAGCTGGGGCTGTTTAGTCTGGAGAAGAGGAAACTGAGGGGGGAGCTCATTAGTATTTATAAGGATTTGAAAGGTGGGTGTCAGGAGGTTGGAGCAGCACATTTTTTCTGTTGTATCCAGCTCCAGGACAAGGGG
>WBNH01004760.1:0-12375 GCA_013401255.1 Urocolius indicus | reverse complement strand
ACTCAAGGACATCCCAAGCCAGAGCTGATGTCTTTGTGTTTTGTAGCACTTGGTAAATTTTTTCCTTCATGACGCGCTACAGATTCTTTCTGAACCTACAGAAACCTTTACTATCCACAGTAACCTCAGGTAAGGAGTTCACACAATAAACCCAGTCATACCAAATAACTAAATAAATAGAAATGTGGTGTGTTGCTTATCTCAGAATACAGCAAAAAAACACCTCATTTTGCCTCAACACTTGCCTTGGGAGAAACAGTACTATTATACTGATAAAAGCAAAGCTTTTCTTCTTCTCTTGGTGCTCCAAAGCAGAGGATGCTGTGCTTGTTCATTGTTTGGCTAGTTGTAATCAACTCCAAATGAAAGGTTCCAGGTTAGAACATCTTTGCTTGAAAAATATTGAAAGCTCTACCTTATTCCTCACCTGGAGAGGTCAGGAAAACTTTTGCCTTTAAATGCTGTTACAAAACACTAATAAGTGACAGTGGGAGGTTTGGTTTTCTTTTAAGTCAGTGTTACTTAAGAGCAGCATTTCAAGGATTCAGATAGGACACAGGAGAGATTAATATAAGATTAATATTAATATTAATATATAAGTACTATTATACTGATAAAAAATCTTTATAATTTCTTCTCTTGGTGCTCCAAAGCAGAGGATGCTGTGCTTGTTCATTGTTTGGCTAGTTGTAATCAACTCCAAATGAAAGGTTCCAGGTTAGAACATCTTTGCTTGAAAAATATTGAAAGCTCTACCTTATTCCTCACCTGGAGAGGTCAGGAAAACTTTTGCCTTTAAATGCTGTTACAAAACACTAATAAGTGACAGTGGGAGGTTTGGTTTTCTTTTAAGTCAGTGTTACTTAAGAGCAGCATTTCAAGGATTCAGATAGGACACAGGAGAGATTAATATAAGCTACTGGAAGCTGGGTTAGTAAAGTTCCTGTGGGCAGATAAAATAATCTTTATAATTACTGCATTCTCCTAGCAGTTTCAAGATTAAAACAAAGTGCCTTCCCTTACACACAAAGTCAGAACCTCTGCTGCTGAAAGTTGATGTTGTTTCCATAAGTCACCATACATTTACTGCACCTGATCCAAGACCAGCTTTTAGACTGAGTCCTTAGGAGAAGCTCAGGTGCTCTTGTGTGTCACTTTCAAAGGAACTTTTCTCACAGTTTTTGAGGCACTATCATTTACAGTATCAACCTTGTGCTCTTCCAAGGGTCTGCAGTTGATCCCAGCAGTAAAATCCAGCCAAGCTCATTGAAGCAGTGGGGTTGAGGGCTTTACTATGAAAAGAAATGTAAAGTTCTTAGCCTCCATGAAGTAACTAGCAAGGAGGAATGTTTTAGAGCAGTTAGCTTAACATTTAAGCTAGCTGTGGCAAGCAGCCACATACTCACTGATACCTAAGACACTACATTTCATGGGTTACTCAAGGTAAGATTATGGTGGAGAATTACTGCTTCAGAAAGGCTGGCAAGGCACATCTAGGAGAGAAACCAGCTGACTAATGCTTAGATGAGGTAGGTGTATTCAACAAGCAGGGTCCACCTCCATCAAACCAAAGAGATGCCAATTATTTATTTGCAGCAAATAAGGTTTAACTAACAAGAAGGTAGCCAGGACACATCTATTCCCTCAGAGCAAAGTCCAGCTGCAGAAACAAGGCCACCCTTTGAATTTGCTGTGAGTACCAGTAAGCACAGACTGGGACCTACCTGGCATTGCTTTTGTTCCAGTGCTGGAGGCAGTGAGGCTGCAGGTGTGTGAGTGGGCACCATATCCAGTTCTCACTCCCCACCATTGTACCAAACTGCCTTCTTTAAGGTCCTTTTGAAGGAGGGTAACATTGACTGCCAGACATGTCCTGCTCTCTTGGGGCTGCTCACATGCTTGTACTAGTTCTTCCGGCTGTTCATCCAAGGATCCCTGTGCTCTGCTCCCCCTCTGCACATAGTGGTGGGCCTTTAGCTTCTGGTCATGCCAAACTCAAGAATTTCCTTAACACAGAGACATCCTTGTTAGGGATACGGCCTTGGATGGTTAGATGGTAGTGTCTGTAGTGTATTGTGAGAACTGGAGTAAAAAACACAGGAAATAAGGGTGACTTTGGTATGTTTACCCACTTCATTTTTTATTGGACTTTTTACATCCAGAAACACCAGAAAGCTCATTTTATAACAAAGCATTTTTCAAGAGCATCTAGGAGCCCAAATTCACTGCCATATCAGCTCATGATTCTCAGGCTTGCAAAGTCATTCAGAGTGAGACTGTGACAAGGGAAGGCCCTCCTGACACAGCAACACTATCCCATCCTGCTGCCCTTTGCCACCTTACAGTCTTTATCCACTTTCTTGTTGCCCTGTAAGTCCACCTGAGAGTGGGGAGAGTGAGACTAGATTTTGCCTTCCAAAATGCACTGCCAGAATCTCCCAGCGGCACAATAGCTGGCTTGCAAAGCTACATCCTCAAATAGAACTTCTCTCACTACTGGCACTGAAGCACAGGGAAGTTCCTCATCCATAGAGAAGGTCATGGAAGAGGAATGATGGGATTAGTAATGCTTGACATGGAAGCAGCTATTTCTGCTCTAGGAAATGCCAGCTGCTGGTACATACTTACTTGGAAAAAAGCAGTTGTACAACATGAGTTTCATCTTTTGGCAGCTGCCCCATAAATAAGAATTTTCTCTTAAAGGAAGCAAAGTCAGGAGGCTTTTAGAAAATATCACGTACCTTTAGCACTATCAGGTCTTAACCAAGCCCTCCACAGATGTAGACAAACAGCTATTAGGTCCTGTTTTGACCAGTGAAAAGTCATAGCTATGACTTTGAATGGCACAAACAGAGAGATACAAATAGCTTGTTTGTATTTATTTTGTTTTCTGAAATCTATAAATATAAGCATCTTCAAGACCATGACACTTTGCCAAAAGTTAAAAATAGAATTGAGGAAGAAAGAAACAGCCACAGACCACTCCCAACCTCAAGTCAACATTAAAAAAAATAAAACTAGCCACAGAAGAGTAAGTCTAACTGGTATTTTCTACCCTATAAACTCACTTACCTCTCACCTCTTTAAGAAAAGTTTCAAATTGAAAATAAAATGAAGAAAATCCTTGGAAGTGTTCAAGGCTAGGTTGGATGAGATTTGGAGCAACCTGGTCTAGTGGAAGGTGTCCCTCCCCATGGCAGGGGGATTGGAATTAAACAATATTTAAAGTCCTTTCTATCCCAAACCATTCTATGATTCTGTAATAGAAAACAATTCGTTATCATACATTAAATATCACTTAGCCCTTTTATTCTCTATTAGGTTGGTTTTGCCATGCACACCTCACCGTCCTGATGTAAAAAACATGTTTTCTGTTTCAAATAAGCTATTAATGCATTTGTGGATACATCACTTTTGTTTTTTATACTGAAAGAGATGCTGTGTCCCAGGAATCTGGAAGGCATCAGGAAAGAGAATTATGAAGTGATTTTCAGCCTGTGGTCTACAGTCCCCAGGGACTCCATGAACTATTTCTAAAGGGTCTAGAAAAAAACAACCAAGACAAGAAAGATGCTTGTCATTACACTTTAATTTGTACTCACTTCCATTAGAAAAACTTTTTCAAACATACTGGACAAAGATAAAAGACATTATCCAAGAATGAAGGCAATCTAGAAAAGTCTACAAACATACCTAAAGAGCCGGAACCGACTTCATATATATCACTTTCTGAATTATAAGTGTTTCAACTAGCTAAAGCATGAAACTATGGTGATTTTATATAGCTTCTCAGTAGCATTTTGCAGCCCATGCAGAATTCTTGCTGCCGCACCAATTTCCTTAGAAGGATCCATGCCAAACAACTTAAAGGCAGTGCAGTGGTTTCATCACCTTTCTAGTGCTACTTTATTGGAGCTGTTATTTCACTGAGTCAAGAGGCTTTGCTTTCATCTTAAAAGTAGGAACATTATTGAACTGTTTTTTTTCTGCATTATAGATCTGCTTTGCTGATTTACCCAGCCAGCCCTGTGTCTTATTGACTCATTAAGCATCAGAAGATCTACTCCATATTGGTCTAATCCGAGTACAGCTATCTTGCAACAGACAGACAAGAATAACTTCTGCTGGGTTAATATTTGTCATGTTGTCTGTTATATCATGGATTTTTTTGGTGTAGAAACAGGCAAAAGAGCCTACATGCATTGCAGAACAGAGCCTGGTGCAAAGGTTGCAGAGCTAAAGCCCACCAAAATAGCTCTGGGTTGGGAAAAGGCCTAGCACTTCAGCATCCTGGCCAGCTAATTTGCCTCTGCAAAGAAATGGTGTCCCTAGTGCAATTGCTGTACTGTTCTCTAGATTCAAACTGCCCTCTCAGCAGAGTACTGTTCAGATATTCCAGCTCTAGCTGGAGTTAGCTCCAGCACGTCTGAGCTATGATGTACAGACATGCCACCTATGTGCTAGTCCAGAAATCAATGTAGGGATGATGAGTATTTTACACAGACCACATCACCTCTAGGCAACATGTTTCCATACAGGATATAAGAGCAAATAAAAAATATTTTCCATGCTCTTGTACAGCATCCTAAGCCAGACCAAGTTAGATGTGGTACATTAGAAATGTTGCAGGTACAGGAAGCCATTCCAAAATCAATCATTTGCCATTCCATCATGAGAATGCTTGGTGTCATTCCCAGATTGAGTTAGGTGGGAAAGCAGACTGAAATTCACTGGGTTAGCTTCAGAGGAGGCTGGCTTTAGGCTATCGCTGATGCTGTGGAGATTTAAATTGAAGTTCATGCACGTTCATAGGGTACTCCATCAGGTCAGCTGTTACCTAAATCCTGCTACAGATGCACTGCTGTAGTATCAGAGCTTGCCATCAGTAAGCACATACTGTTTGCCCACCCTCCCTTTTATAAAACAGATTGCTCAACCTTTGCCTCACTATAGCATCTTCCCCATCAGCTCTTCTCATTGTCTCCCCTTATTTCTGTGCTACTTTGGAAAACTGTTCACTGTTCTTCTCAGCATTAGTGTCACATTGTTGTTCACCATCAGATTGCATTTTACAGTTTTGGGGTGTATTGTCTGAGCTAAAGAAGATTTCTGGCTGTACCCTATCTTACAGAGGTCTTCCTAAGTCACAAGGCTCTTCAGAGCATAGTTATCCCAGTGGGTCCATGTCCTGGATGACTGAGTATTAAATCAGTGCCAGTCTTCAGTGGAAGTCAAAAACTCACTGGCTCTGTAGTGACACTGAGATGCATCAGCCCTGCTGTCACTGGTCTCTCACAAGGCCCTGATCACCCTAGATGGCAACACTTTCATTAACTACTTCTCTTCTCTCTGACTATAGCCAATCTCTATGAAGTTTATATGTAAGAAAAAAAAATATTTAATTTTAAAAAATCCAGAAAAAATAATATAATTGGTTCCTGTAAGTAAACTCCATGTTCACACAACAGCCACACAGACAGCAATGCCCAGCTGAGAGGGAGAAGGGAAGAAGAAGGATTGGACTTGTCAAACTCAGACCTGCTACCACCTTGCTACTTTGTTTGTGAAAGTTCATGTACTTAAGATTCAAAAATAACGTCTCTGATTTAGAAATCTTTTGAGCCAGGTCTCTACAGGCTAGAAGTACCACGGAGGGCTTGCCTGGCCTCCTTCCCAGCACTCACTATTGCCAGCTATCAGAAACACAATGATGGGTGTGTGAACTTGGGCCTGGCCCAGGGCAGCTTGTCTTCTCTCCTTAGCTATTTCTAAAGCTGAGGAAGGAATTTCTCTTACTTGTGCTGCTTGTTATAAAGACACTATCAAAAAAATCAGTAAAAGCATAAAAAAAAAAAAAAAGTGGAGCCTGGGTAGAAGGCAGTGTGTGCACAAGCACAGCACTGAGAACAGTAGCAGAGAATAGCCAAAGGGAAAGGCAGGACAAGGCAGGACGGGGAAGGAAGATATGGCAGAGGGAAAAAGGTTATTATGTGGACTTCATTCTCTGCCCCAGATGTGGCTGATCCTGTGGGCCTGTTTATGGCAGAGTCACAAAATAGGGAAAATCTATGGGAGCCCCTTTACTAGGACAGGGGCACAACCCCTGCAGCACCCAGCCCTCTGACTGGGATTGGGTTGAGCACCATCACTTGAGGTCATTGTGATACAACACCTCTCTAAGGATGCTGTGGCAGCACAACAAGGATCTCTAAGGATGGGATGTGGCTCTCCTAACTTTTGGTACCTATAGCATAGCTGTCAAGGGAGATCTAGTCAATAAAACCACTGAAATTGAAGGATATATTCATCTAAACAAACATAGGCATCTGCTTCAGCTTGAGATGAGCTGAACACTAGTCTCAGCTTAATCCTCCACAGACAAGGGAAAAAACTTACCGTGCCTAGTTCAGATGCAGATATTTACATGTGCATACAGGTGAGTGACATACACAGAATCCAACAATCAAGTTGTCCAGAATGCAGTGGGGACCAATCCTGGCACAACAGTGACAGCAACAGTCACACCAATCCGTAGCTGAGGAACGTGGATAAAAATAAAACCTGTGGGAACAAACCAAACTCTTAAAGCACTATCATAACCATTTGTTAAATAGCACGATTTTGACTGGCACTCCCAAAACATCCAAAAACCCTTAGCAGGGTTCAAAGTTTTACTGTGCTAAGAACTGTACAACCATAAAATAAAAAGCCACTCCCATGCCTGGAGAACATGTGATGAAGCAGTAAAATCTGTGCATGGTCACCACCCATTTTCTCTGGCTTTTTTTCATAACATCTCAGGAAGGTCTTACCATTGCCTGATTGTCTCAAGAAAATGTGCTGGAACACAGTAATATGATTTTGGGAATCACTTGAGTTAAAATGGGGGTGCCTCAGAACAGGGTATGAGTGGTTGCTTGCAAGCTTTCTGACATTGCAAAGCCAAGTTTTCTGACATTTCAAGTTTCCTTTTGGGTGAACTCAGATTGTTGCCACATGCCTCAAGAGGTTCAGCTAAAGTCTTAAAACAGGATGAAGTAACAAATTAAAACACTAGAAATATTTCCAAGCATATGAGAAAACTTTTTAATATACATATATACTTATACACAAGGCCTAGTATTTAGAAGTAAATGGAAAAAAAAACATACTCTAATGAGAAAAATTACAGAATTCCTTTTTAACTCAGTAAACAGGGGAAGGAACCTGAACATTACAACAGGCTCAGAGCAATTTGTTAATAAAGGCAGAAAAATATTTAATTTTTTTACTAATTTTTTCTGTACTCCAGGTTTGAGTCCAGCTGTGTGCCAAGTACCCATCTCCATGTATTTTCAAGAGCTCTTTGTTCAATCTCTAAAACAAGGTCACTTGGCTTTTTAATTCAAATAGAAGAGTCAGGGTACACAAGGGTTTATTTGCAGTTGCAGACAAAATCTTCAAACAAAGCCCAAGAGGCTTATTAAAGTTGAAGCTGGGAAAAGATAAATAAATAAATAAATAAATAAATAAATAAATATAAGAAACCCAAGCATGGACACAAAGATCTGAATTGGCAGTTAGGGATGTGACGCTCGTGAGATGGCTGGAGAGAAGAAAATATCTGGAAAGAACAGAAAAGAGCAAAGTGGAAAGAACTGGATTTAAAGGCACTTACTTGACTAAGAGTTTCTCAAATACCTGTAAAATTTCACAGAGATTTACAAAACCAGATAAATCTGCTGATTGTAAAAGTATCCGGAGAGTGTATTGTTTTTATGTAGCCAAAACTAGATGGAATAAGTATTTTTAAACAGTTTGTTTTCTGTAAAATGGAGAATGCACCTTTGAGAATTGTGGAATCAAAGAAAAATGTGGAAATTAACTCAGAAAAAAATCTGTCAATGATTGCATCAGGGTGAAAACAAATCTAGATTGTCACTTTTAGTGATACATTTTATCACTCAGTAAGTTATATCGCATCCGAACGAAAACAACAATGCAGGGAATCAGGTCAATTCAGGACACAATTTATTTTGAAACGCCTCTGTAACATGTTTAACATAAGCACATTTCACTGTACCGCTAAGAATAGTGCTACAGAAATCAAGATAAATTTAAAGCATGTGTGCATGTTTGCAGCACTGGGTAAAAGGGACCTAATACAAACCACAGCTTAATTCTGTGAAACATTAAGTGACATTTTTCCTCTCCTTTGCCTCCATGGACCGTCATACTGAGCACTGAATAGGTGTTAAAATCATTAGCGCCGAAGAGAAAAGATGACACAAGAGTAAAGATGGACTCCATTAAGGAAACACCAGTTCAGACTCTTGGTTATAGCTCTCAGTACAGAAATGAAATGAATATTGAGTCCCTACTAGTACTGACACACTTTTTTTGGCTTTAAACGATTTAAACTGCATTCTGCAAACTGAGCATTCACATCTGAGTACAATGCCAAAGGGAAATTGTTGCTTTTCACAGCACAACTAGCATTTATAAATAGAAATGCAGCAAGAAATGCAGGGCTTATCTTCATTACAGAGTTAAATTCACCTGATAATGTTATATGAATGTTGCCTTTTTATTAAGTCCTGCTGATACACAAAAACTTCACTCTAGTATGATGTAGAGCAGACACAGGGTAGAAATAGGTTAGTGCTGCCAATCCTCACAGGCCCTCCCATAATTCTCATGCATCAAGGAATGTTTAAATTCTCCCAGAATTCACACTGAAACGGTTTACAGAACAGCCTTCTATATCTTTTCTGGTAGTTGTCACTGAGGCCAAAATAATCCCTGCAGTCATTTGCCCCAGAAATTTGTCAAGTCTCCCCTTTCTTTCTCTTTTCTTATAGCAGGAGCAGCTTTAAGAAAAAGCTTCCCCCCCTGCCCCCCTCCCCAAGCTGTGGTTTCAAGTGCATTAGTAGTGGTTTTTACACTGCCAGATCACTCAGTAGCACAAAATTAATCTTGATCACGTGTGTGTATATGACTGCATCTCTGTCAAATCGGGCAGAGCACATGATGGAGTTTTCACTGTCTTTTTCTATTAGCACGAACTTCATGTCAGCAGGGGGAGGATGGATGACATCTGATCTCTCACAAAGCCAGGCAGTGTGAAGTTAACCCGTTACATTACTGTGATCCAATGTGAGCTGGCACAAGGAATACGTTGGAGCAACCTGGGGCTCTATCATTCTGGATGCAGATTAGGAGAACTCAAAAAGCAGATGGACCGAACTAGGCAGCTGAGGCCTCACAGCAGCACACAAACACAGGTGCTAGCTAACACTGGCAATTTTAAAACAGATTTGTACTTGGCATCCTTGGCCAAGCCACATGCCTCCAGACTATGGGGCCAACAAGAGAGATGCTATAGAGTTATCCCCCATTGCTCTGCTTCACACAAGATTACCTCAAACTGAAAAAACTCGAGAAAACAGACCTAAAATAACTCTGTTTGAGCACTGCAAATGCTTCACTGTATAGCAGAAGACACAGAGGCAGTATTTGCCTCCCTGAATCAAGTAAAGCTCCAAGCCATCTCCTGGCCTTCCTTTGCAGACTGCTACCACCTTCTGGCCATTCTGCTCAGTGTCGACAACAGCAGTCGAAACCTTTAAAAGTTAATTATTTTTCCCTGTTCTCTCAGCTGTTCCCGTGGAGATAAATCATTTTTAGGGAAGAAGCAGCAAACCCAAAGCACTGTGGGAAAACTGTGTCACTAGAGGAAAAGTAACATTAACTAAAAACAAATCAAAAACCTTCTTGGTAAAGTTTATACATGGATCTCAAAATAGCACCTACTGCTCCATTTTGCAAATGCAAATAAAACTCTTTTTATGGAAAGATGGCACAGATGCTTTAAAAACAAATGAATCCTGTTGAAGAGCGATTTCTCTAATATCCAGAAAATCTTTAGCACACTTATCCTGAAATCCTGCCACCCTTGATTCAATCAGGAACAAACTAAGACTGACATGGAGAAACAGTTTGTAGTATAGAGCTTAAAGAAAACCTTTTAAACCAAGCCGCTACCAACACAAACGTTTCTTCTCGAGAAAGAAAATAGCAACACATAACTTCTCACCAGATGTACCCAGATGTTCCTGGAGATCCCAGACTGAAGCTTAGGCTGCGAGCTCAGTACCTTACTTTTGAGCTCCTACAAGGGACAATGCTGCTCAGTGGGCAGGACAGTGTTCTGAAACAATATCCATTCCCAGTTCTGCCACTCCATCCTCTGGACAAAGTTACTGTTGCCTCCTATCCCTGCCCTCCCAGCCTCTCCTGTTCACCTCTCTAAAGACTATTAATCAAAACACAGCTCCTAATGCAAGATGATTCTGATGGAGATTAGCATTTTTAATTACCATGATGATAAAAATAAAAGTGAACAACTGAAAAAGGAACATACTATTTCTTTGTCTTTGGTTTGTGATTAAAGAGGTTATCGTTTATATGAGGGAAGCAAATCTGATCATTCAACCGGCATTTTGGGAAAACAAAAAGCAATTCTGGAAACGCTAGGACATTGATTGGTTAACACTGCTTTTCAGCCTATGGAACATAATAAATTTTCAGGCCTATTTCAGGAGTTTTCCCACTTTTTGCTCATTTTGCCAAGATTTTCTTGCAGTACACAGTAGTACTCTAAATATGATTACATTAAACACACAATATTCGCTCATCATAAGCAGGGAAACATTATGGTTCACATCTCTTTTCTCAGAGACTTAATTTCCTTCAAACATTTCAATAGCATGGGACAGATGTTCCACACCTGCATGCATCTCAGAACCATCTTCACTACAGAGAGAAACATAAACATTGCTTTCCTGTGCTGAAGATGCAGGGCTTGACTCTAGAGGGGGTTGTATAATCGTATGTGGAATGTGATTATTGCAGGGAGGATGTAACTTTCCTACATGTGTTAAGAAGCAGTCATCTCCCACTTCATGTGAAAATTCATACAACTGGAACACATATTGCTGATACAGAGGTCATGGCATCTGTCTTGTGGCAACAAACAGCAAAACTCCCATGACTGCTCCATCCTGGAGACTATTTCTGAAGCTATTAGATGCTCCATGATTACACAAATCAAAAGCTGGGTTCAAATTCTTCCCCTTCTTCTCAGTGAAGGACTCTGCTTACCACCCACAGTCCCTTCTGTGACTGCATGTCACCTTTGTGAGTTGCTTTGGGCAAGGTTCAGGGCACTGGGCAATTGTGCCTGCCCAGAATTCAAAGAAATACTGGGAATGGATATTCACACTCAACAACTTGGACTCTTATTTTAGGACAGGAACTTTCCACTGGTCCCTCTGTAACTGATGGAGGGAAAGCAGGTCTTCCAGAGAGCAAACCCAGACACACCCAAAATTTGGTGCTCTGGATTGTTCCTTGGGAGAACCTGACTTCATGGACAAGAGAGAAAGCTGAGAGAGTCCAACCAGTTCACTTAGGTGGTTGCAGCCTCCAACATCACAGTTATTTCTGAACTCCTGTCTAAATTCCCCTTTCTGTTGGGCCTTCATTCCTCTGTTTAGCCATAGACATTGTCCTAGGAAAGCAAGGCATAGGTCTGCACTTCTTCACTGCCTTCCTTTACTCTCTGATCCCCTCAGCCAGGGCTGGTGAGCTACCAGCACTGATGACTTGTGGTGTTTGCAGCTCGGTGCAATCTCCCACACACCCTCCTACCTATTTTACACAAAAACAGTGCTTTGAAATTATTATAACTATGAGACTGAAGTGATAGGATAATTGCCAGAATGTTACAAGTAAGTAGAAAAATAGGTTTCTGAGCAGAAGATCTTTGGTCTGTGTAAGTAGTAGTAAAACTCTATGCAGAAGATACTTGTGGTACTCGACAGTAAGAATGGAATGACTGGTAAATGTTTTCTTGTCTCAAGCATGAACAGTCCAAAGCAGATATATTCCCTTGTGTGCCTGTCAGTTTGCAGCCCATGTGTAACCCATTACAGTTGCCCACTTATGCCTCCTCAAACTATACTTGCTAATATTGGAGGAAAGGTGGGCAGGGGTCAGATTAAATCAAAGCATGGGCTGCCATTGAGTAGCAGTCACTGCCAAGCAGACAGTGATTTAGCAGACATTGTTTTCCCAGGTTTTTCCCAGGATGATTTCCCAGGCAGAGAGATACGTGACTATGAGTTTTCCAGAGAGGTTGGATTCTTGTCCCAAAAGCAGGGTTGTTCACTTGGTATGCGAGACACCAATATCCACACACAGAACAGAGATGTTTTATTGCATATTTGCACAGATATGTGTGCTGTGTGGTAATCCATAAAGCTGGCATAGCCCAACAGTACCTCCTGTGCTGTATTTATACACCAAACATTAGCATGTTGTAGTGGTTTTGGC
>WBNH01004750.1:0-69429 GCA_013401255.1 Urocolius indicus | reverse complement strand
TCCCAGGAATCTGAAGAGGGCTGGAAATACCCTGAGCTAGGCTTCATTNCTTTTATCCTAATCCCTGTCACATCTGCTTTATACTGCAAAACCAGCTATATTTTACACAATCTATGTGCCCCTGTGGCCAAGAAGGCCAATGGCATCCTGAGATGCATCAAGAAGAGTGTGACCAGCTGGTCAAGGGAGGTTCTCCTCTCCCTCTACTCTGCCCTGGTGAGGCCTCATCTGGACTACTGTGTCCAATTCTGGACTCCTCAGCTCAAGAGGGACAGAGAACTTCTGGAGAGGGTCCAGTGCAGGGACACCAAGATGATCAGAGGACTGGAATGTCTTTCATATGAGGAAAGGCTGCAGGAACTGGCGCTATTTAGTTTGGAGAAGACTAATCTAAATGGTGGATGTCAGGAGGTTGGGACATCCCTTTTTTTGATGATATCTAGCAACAGGACAAGGGATAATGGGATGAAGCTGGAACACAAACAGTTCCATTTAAACAAACTATTTCACTGTTCAGGTGAGGGAGCCCTGGCACAGGCTGGACATGTTCCTGTGCGACCTTATCTAGGTGGATCTGCTTCTGCAGGGGGTTGGACTAGATGATCTCTAGAAGTCTCTTCCAACCCCTACCATTCTATGATTCTATGTCTTACAAAAATAGCTACATCCTTCAGACAGCCATATACTGACAGCTGTATCTGGCTCCACAAACACAGCTACATTCTACAGACACAACTCCATCCTACAAACACAGCTATATCACATACTGTCAACTATATCTGACTACACAAACGTATCCACACTCTACAGGCCCAGCTTCATTCCACAAACAAGCTATATCATATACAGACAGCTATATCCTGCAAAAACAACATTGGCATCTTCCACAAGAAAAAAAAAATATACACATGGAATTGCCAATTGTATAAGTAGAAACAAGTTGAGAATTCTTCATTCTGTGAAGGCAGTGAACAAACTTGTCAGGATGAGATTGAAGATGAGGTTATAGTTCTTGCACTTAAAAAAAACCCAAAAACCAAACACCACATAAATCTCTTTCTACCTCTCGTGGAAAACATAGAGATGGAGTTAGAAATCTGAGCTAAGCTAAGCTAACTTTAGTCATAACAAAAAGGGGGCCTAGTACATTGTCTGTTTATATCAGCCTTAACACCCTGGAAGTACTTGATTCAAGGATCCAAGTGCACAGTTCTTTAGATAAAAGCATACTGACATTGTAGTAGTTTGTGTCAGGTCATTGCAAGGATGTTCACATATGTCAAATACTTATTCAAATAACTTCTGTTTCATGTGTTTTTTTGGGGGGATGTATATGTTAAGTCTAAGAACTAATTAGATGTGCAATGTAAAAACTAATATTCAAACTTTGCTTTAAGATGGTTTTGGTACACTGACATGGCCTTCAAAGTTTAACTTTATTTTTACATGTTCCTTGATCCTTAAGCAGTGAAATAGCAATGCTTATATATTTCTGAAATGTAAGGTAGAGCTTGCAGGGAACACTTGAAGTTGCTTTCCACTTGTTCTTCTGATTGCCACATTTTCTTTTGCTAAACAATTTCAATTAATACTCTCTCTTAATAGCTTTAGCTGTTATGGCTCCAAAAGAACTGTTTACTGCTGTGTAATCGACTTGCCTACCAACTTAACGTTCTTTCAAGTGACCTATATACATTTTGATTGAGGTAGAAGTTGAGAGTTTAAAAATGGAAATACACAAGTATTTTAGAATCAAATAGAACTTGGTTTTATGGAAGTGTGATATTGAAATATTATTTTTTTAATAGAAAATAATGTTGCCTAGAATTTCAGGGCATAAAATTAATCAGATAGTTTTTAAAGTTCTATATGATTTTAAATCAGTTTGAGGATTAATTTTTTAGCCGAATAGTAATCACTCTGAAGTTTGAATTATGAAGAGGAATGTGAAGTAGTAACAGAGAAGACAAATAATGATCCAGAAGAAAGATGACATAGTTTGAAAAAATCAGAGGAAAGCAAAAAAGCAAATGGAAAGCTGGAGTAACTTTTAAAGTTATGGAGAAAAGAACAGGTTGTCACTAGAGAATTTGTATCTCATCTTTAAATTTAGGCTATTTGTATTGAACATTTAATAATTAAAATAGTACTGAAAGCTATATATTGATATCTCGATACTGATGTAGAACTGACATATAGCTTTTTCATCATATATTTCTGGGCTAACTTTGTTGAAAAACAGACTTTTCTTCCTAGTGAACTGAGTACAAAACATATTTCTAGTTCTTGTCAGAGAGCACATAGATGAAGTTTTATGACACAGAAGCTTTGAAACTGAGCAGTGTGGTGTGTTCCAGCCATGAAAAAATGAGAGATTTTTGACTTCTTATAATTCACAGAATTGCCTCAGATTACTTCAGTGCACCTGCCTAGGCTGCTTTCCTCATGTTTTCTGTAGGACATAGCTACAGGTACGTGACTAACTTCAGAAGAAGAGCATTCACCTCTCTCTTGTGTCCTCCTCTATGTGCCTGACCCTCTCCTCGCCTGTTTCCTCTGTGCTGCTAGGAAGAATCTGTCTTTGATGTCATGCAACAGCAATACAGGACACTGGGGTTTATTTTTGTATTCTTTCTTTTGGAGACCAGGCATTTAACGTGTAGAAGGGAAAGCTTGGGGGAGATCTCATCACCATATTCTAGTAGTTAAAAAGTGGCTACAAAGAGGTTAGAAGCTGTCTTCAAAAGCCACGTGGAGAAGGCAAGGGGCAAGAGGTACAAGTTGTACTGGGAGAGGTTTCATCTTGATAAAAGAAGGTAAGCTTTCGGAGTAAAAACAGTAATCAGAGGATCAGCATGGCAAAGGACATGGTAGAGCTCCCGTCACCTGGAGGTCTTCAACATGTAACTGGACAAGGTGCTAGATAATCTCTTGTAAGCTCCCTTCCCTGGGAAAGGTTGGACCAGATGACCATTTGATGTCCTGAGTTGGGGTACAGTTCTATGAAACTGCAACCCTGAGGTCCTTTTGAGAGGACAGACTTGAGAAAGTGACGAGCAAAGTACATATTCACAAGTGGCAAAACTGGAGTTGTAGAGTTAAGACCTACTGTGACTTCTTTGTAAGGAAAGCTTGTGTATGGTATCTCAGTGTGGCCTAGAGCCATCCTAGGCCAGGAACGTGTGCTTACATGGCTGGCAGGCCAGCTTAGGGATTTGCTGGCACCCACAAAACCTGTGTCCAAGCCACTTTCCCCTGTGAATGGGGTGGCTGGGTGTTGGGTAGACTTCACTTCATGGTCCTGAGGAAAAATTCTTGTTTTCTGACAGAGGGCTTCTGAAGCTCCCCAAAGCAACAAGCACGCGTGGAATGTGTGGGTTTGCCTGCAGGTAACATGCTGGAGTGTGCCAGCTGCCTCTGACAGCAGGAGAGGGGCCAGCAGCACTCGCCCTGCTGAGGAAGTCAGGTGAGCCCTCACAGTGCCTCAGGGGTTTCCTGGGGCAGTTTGAAAAGTAGTGGAGAAGATGTGGTGGTGGGATGCAGAGCAGTTCTGCTGGAAGCCTCAGGGCTGCAGGAATAGAGTGTGCAAGATATAAGGTTTTCTATTTGAAGTATAAAGTTTGAGGAGACGAAAGAGCTTACACGATTTATGCTGAGAATTGAGATGGTGTGGGGCATGCCAGAGAAGGGGTGTATGTGTACATAGGCAGGGCTTGAAGGCAGAGTGCCATTTTTGGTGGAACTTGAATTATTTCAAAAAAGAAGCTGGGGGGAAAGGGGCAGGCAGGTGAGGACAGGGAGAAAACTTCTTTATCCATTTCATGTTCTCTTTTGATTAAAAAAAAAAATGAGGAAGACTACATAAAACAGGGAGAAACAGAACACTGATACTCTCTACAGTCCAATTCCACAAAGGTAGAAACAGCTAATAATCCTAATCACACTGAAGTGCTGCCTGGGAGTGTTGTATATATACATCTGTATTTCTCATGTGTATATAAATACAGCCTATTTTCTTTGCTAAATAATATAAAAAAAATAAACACTGGGTAGCACTTACCACTACTGACACTTAAAATGTATATTGTTCATTATGCCACAGAATTCTTAATGTGGCTATAACATGGTTGGTGCTGCCCATTTGGGTAAATCTCAGTGCTGTGGGGAGAGCCACTGAGGCACTGCTGTGCTGGGGAATGAGGTTTGGAGGTGGTCATTCCTGGTCTACTTGGCATATGGAGGTTGTGGCAATGGTTTTTCTGTTGATCTTTCAGATAACCTTGTAAGCTGGTGAGCATCCTGGCATGCAAGTAGTGTTAAGGACAGGAAAGGTGGTTAAGCCTGCCCTGTGATCCCCAGTAAACAAACACAAGAGGTGTTTTAAAAGATAAATATTTACCCTGTACTGCTATTTATAACTCTGAAAACTAGAACAAGTTTCTATGTTTTGTTTTCCGGTTTCTGTCCTCTCCTCTATATGTATGTGAGGGGAATAGATCTATCTACACATGCATAAATAAAACATTTTTCTAAATTTTACTGTTTATTTGCTCTTAATCCCATAAATCAATCTAAAATCTCTGAGGGGGAAAAAGAAAAACTAATCTAGCCTTTGGCTGTTCATGTAATAGACAATACTTCCAACTGAACTCTTTGCTGGCAAGAAAATCTTGAAATAATGATGTGCTCACTGTGTAAAGTGCATAATTTTTTTTACCTAAAAGACAATGCCTACAAAGTGCTACTCACTGACTCTCTGTAGAAATTAGTTTTGTATAAATCATCGTAATTGACCCATTAGTTTTTTATAGGATTAAATGACAAAGTGCTTAGAAAAAGCTTACATTTGCTTCTAGTGAGAGGAAACTCAGTTGCTTATATCAATAGCTGGAGATGTCTTTTTGTCAAAAGTATTTTTGAGAGTGAAACTGAATGTCCTATATAGAATCATAGAGTGGTAGGGTTCGAAGGGACCTTTAGAGATCATCTAGTCCAACCCCCCTGCCAAAGCAGGTCCACCTTTATCAGGTTTCCCAGGAATGTGCACAGGCGGGTTTTGAAGACCTCCAAGGAAGGAGACTCCACACCCTCCCTGGGCAGCCTGTGCCAGGGCTCCCTCACCCTCAAAATGAAGCAGTTTTTCCTTATGTTTAAATGGAACTTTTGTGTTCCAGCTTCTTTCTGNACATTGCTGGCTCATGCTTAGTTTATTGTCAATCAGGACTCCCAGGTCTGTCTCTGCAGAGCTGCTCTCCAGCAGGTTGACCCCCAGCCTGTACTGGTGCATGGGGTTGTCCTTCCCCAGGTGCAGGACTCCGCACTTGTCCTCATGAGGTTCCTCTCTGCCCAACTTTCAAGCCGGTCGAGATCCCACTGAATGGCAGCACAACCTTCTGGGGAAGCAGCCAGTCCTCCTAGTTTGGTGTCATCAGTCCCCTCATCCAGGTCGTTGATGAAGATGTTGAACAAGACTGGCCCCAGAACCGATCCCTGTGGAACTCCACTGGGCACAACTCGATTCTGTGCCATTGATCATCACCCTCTGGGCTCTGTCATTGAGCCAGCTTTCGAACCACCTCACTGTCCACTCATCCAAGCCACTGCCTAAGCTTTCTGATGAGGGTGTTATATACATACACTTTTTGTGTTTCTGAGAGAAGGGAAAAGGATATGATCTCTTAAATAGTGTTTAGGAGTGTTGTCTTTGAGATTATCATCATGTGCAGTTAAGTAATAGTGAAAAACATGCTTGAGAGGTTCATCACCTCTCTTCAGCACAAAGAAGGGAATCCTTGTAGCTTCTGTCTGCTGCAGTGGCTGTTAAGAGCAAGACTTCTTAGGAAGCTCTTCTTCTACTTTTTATTTCAAAAAAACCTTGCTGAAATGTTTGCTGAAAATAGCTTTTAGCACTAGCTATGGTATTACAGTTGAAAAGAAGGATTATTTTGTTTCCTTACTGTTGTCTTTCTCAGCTGCATTATGCAGGATATCGTCTCCCATCTGGCTACGTGATGTTAATAACTAGAGTTGTTTGCAAAGCAGGCTGATTTAATTTTCATCTTCAATACTGCCTATTTTAAAGCTGAAACTTTTGAAATTTCCTCTTGGGTCTATCTTTATCAATTTCAAAACTTGCTGTAGTTATGTTATGTATATGTATGAGGACTTCTGGATATGTAAAAAAAGACCCCAAACATGTAGACCTTCTTCAATTGGGCTTTGATAGACATGTTGCCTTGGACTTTTTGATCTGCAGGTTTTAATGGGCAATTTGCCCAGATCTTTTAGCTGAACTGCCCTGATGGATTATACAGGATAGGAGTCTGCCCTTTAATGCATGTTTGAAGTACCCTTCCTCCTAAAACTTGCTTTTAAGGCCTCAAAATAAAAGTACTTCTATTTCAGCAAAACCTGGTGACTTTGGTTGATGCCCTAACCTTTAGTATGGGGAAATATTCATAAGCTGAGCATCCTAAAACTAGGAAGAAGAGAGGTTAGTACAAAGCAGGCTATGGTGTGTGGGATGAAAAAGGAACCTGGGAGAAATTTCTGACTGTGTATGCAGCCTGTGCCCTCCAAATGAAATGAAGTAGCTTCTGGGCTGCAGGTACCAGAGAGGGAGTTTCATGCTTGGGTGGTTCTCCCCTATGAAACAAAAGGGTAATGTAGATTTTTGTGTGTTGGGAATAGCGCTGTCAGTTGCCATGCCCTCTTCCTTTCAGAGCTGTGCTGGAAGCTTCAGTTAGGGTGGGCATAGCAGGATACTGGTAGTAGACTCCATTGATGGTTCCACACTATCAAGGTGATCAGTTAGTTCCAGGGACCCCAGCTGGGAAGAGCAGGAGTTGGACTGGAGATGAACCCAGCCCAGAGGTGCGCTGCAGCCAGTCTGCAACCTCAGTTGGGATCCACCTGTATAGCACTGGTCCCTTCTTCATGCCAGAGGTGTCTTTAAGGGACCAGTGTCTTGCCTAAAACCTGTCTTACTGAGAACTGCCTCAGAAACAGAAAGGACAAATGAGTGCAAGGTAATTTCAGTGTTTACTCAAAACTCTTGTGCTGTGCAGTAAGCCTGTTACTATGATCAAGGTGCTTGGACCTTAGCTTTTGTGGGGACTACTGATGTCATCAATAATGTGGTTTTGGATTCTGTTTTGCTTGTAAATTCATTTGGATTAACCTTTTCTGTTCTCCTATGTCTGTGCAGTTTGTGAACAAGATAAATTCTTAATTAAGGATTTTCCAAGTAATGTTTGACACCTTTAGCAATGACTTATCACTTGTAATTTAGTTTATATTGTATAATTCATGGGCTACTATTTCAATCAGTTATATAATCTTCTGCTACAGCCCATTTACTTTTGAGATAGAACATAGCTTCTTTTCTGGTCCGTACAATAGGACATGTTCATATAGATGATAGATCCTAAGTAGCTATATTGCAAACCAAAAGAAAGGCGATGAGAAGGCAGCCTAACTTGATTCTACCAATTGCATTAAACTGGTAGATTGCTGGAAATAAAAAGAATCCATTGATGATTTTATTATGTTTCTATAATTTTGTTGCAGTTGTGTCAGTTTATGCCTACAGTATAGCTGAGAAGATATTTTTTAAAAGAAAAACTTCTTTAGTTTTGTAGGACCCAGACTTAAAATTATTTTAAATAATTGAAGATGCTTTTGGAATGAGGAAAGTTTTGTATCTGTTTCTACTCTGGAGCTGTAATGTAACTTCTGGCAGACAACGTGACATTTGCTTGTCTAAGTAGAAATCCCAGTAGGATATTAAAGGCAAAGATAAGGAATGGATTTTAAGTAGATATCCAGCTATGAAATGACTGTACAGCAGGTTTTATTAGTACAAATGTCATAACTGAACTACTATATAAAAACTAGATCTTTCTGTCTTTCTTTTCACGCCATGAAACCAGTAATAATCATGAGGGAAAGAACATAGTTTGGGATCTAGTGTTGACATTGGAGCTAGGAAAGACCATAACACAGAAGTTGTTACATGAATTTAAATCAGAGTATTTTACTATCTGTTTTTAGCTGCAAAGTGGATGCTAACTTAAACTTTTGACTGTAAACACCTAGTCCTAAATAAAGCTATGATTGTTTCATTTGCAGGATCAGTCAGATTAAATTTCCCGCCAATTAATTGTTCTATTAAAACCACAACTGTGACACATCAGAAAAGGGGGAAAGCAAAAAGCAATGAACAAGAGAAAATTAAACAGTAAATTTTCAATAGAAAATAGCATGTAACTCATTTACAGGCTAATTGTAGACTTACAAAGTCTAACCGCACATTAGAAGCAATTAAGCTAGCTGGCTTTTATCTTTCAAAATGTACAAATACATTCTATTATAAGATCATTTAATTGCAAAATCATCAAGTGTTTTCAAAATCAGTTGGAACACAGTACTGCCTGCCGAGAATTTGTGACCTTCAATTTCTTGCATTCACCATGCGTTATTTCTATTGAAAAGCTTTCATTTTATCCCCATATACACATCCACGCCATGCATTACTAGACTATGTCATGGCATTAAACAAATCTGTATGCCAAAACTCTGTCTGCATTATTAGCTTTGATGTATTCACTGTGGCATCCTCCACAGAAGATTGTGAGTATGAATTCAGCAAATATTGTCAACCTTCGTACATATATGCTACTGTTCACTTGTATAAATCATTACTTTTATTTCCTTTTAGAGCTTATTATGTTCTCTGCAAATAATTTCTTCAATCTCATCTGTTGTTTTTCAGCCGAACAGTGCTGTTTTGATGATAAACTGCAAGTACTCACATTTTCTCATTCTGTTTTTTATTAATAACACAAAATAAATTACCACTGAAAATTACTCTTCCATTATTGTGGACAGTTTATCTTGGCAATTTAATGTCATGACATGATACTGGATTAAGCTTCTTTTAAAATGCTCACTTTATATCTCGACTCTGTCTTTAAGCCTGTCAGTTTAAATGGTGGGTAATTAACTACATGCTCTGAAAATCAGTGCAGTGCATCATCATACGATTGTTTCTGAAAAGATTTAATCTGTATTTAAATGTGTGGGTTTTTTGGCTAATCTGAGACCTCTCATTTTTTATTTGCCTTTCTTCTGTATGAGTTATTCAGTAAGTAACATGTGGAAGTGGTATAGAGTTTTCTTTTAACTATTAGGTTATTTTTAAAAATAGTGTGCAAGCTTCTGTATTTGTTGTTTTTAGCAACTCCTAGAATTTTTTTATAGGTTTTCTTAAGTTATTACAAGTGGTTTCTTTTTTTTTTTGCCCCTAAGGGCATTTTGCTTGTAAGTAGCTGGGGCCTTGAAGATAGAAGACCTTTAACGACAGTCATCATACACTGAATACGCTGCGTTCCTCAAGGCGTGAAAACAAATAAGAACTTTAATACAGGTTTTAGGTATCCGGTTACAATTTCAAGAATCCAGTTGTCTGTATTTCTTCAAAAAGAAATGAAGCTTGGAGGATCACTCCTATCTGGCTGTCCTTCCTTCTTTCTTCTCACCAACTATTAGCCATTGAGGCTATCAATCAACATTAAATTTGACAGCTTAATCTAAAGGGTGCTATATTCCTGCAAAGATAGTAAAAACAGGTAATGACACATAATGCAGTAAAAGCTCACTCCATATTACATGCCATAAAATTCACTCCTCTCAGGAGAGAATTGATTATAAATGCTTCAGCCTCCAAGAACACTTCAATAAAGACTTGTGTCTTGATCCACACAAGATAGTATTGTTTCTAGGCACAGCCCCTGTCTAGGAAATGATACTTTTTAGTGCTATGACTTTTCCAAGTCACTTGTTTGAAGAATTTGAGTTACCAGAAAAGTAAGATTCTGTGGGCAAGATTTCCAGTCCTTACATGTGAACGCGAACAGAAATTTTCTGTGCGATGTGCAACAAATTCAGGTGGAAGAATTAGCAGTATTTGTGTTACATTCTCAGAGTTGTTTACTATTTTAGTCATTATACCTTTCTATACAAATTTTGCCTTTGAACCAGACAAATAGCTTTTCTTATACTGTGATGGAAGTCCCATACAAGCCTTTTAATAGAGGTTTGTAATTTTGGATGAATATAAACTGTATTTTTTGTTAAAACATTTTAAATTAATTTCTGCTGGCTTTGTATTATGATCTAAAAGTGTCTGGATGTTGAATCACTAAGTCTAGCACTTAGTTACGTGCCAGTGTTGGCTGTTGTTCTGAGTCAAGGCAGTCATCTCCAGATGGTTTAAGGATCAACGGAAATACTTAAAAGAAATTACATTCCTTAAGCACTTTTATTTTCTTAAAAAGTAATGTTTTGAACCATTGTCTCTGGTCTCTGAAATGAGTTCAGGTTAACAGTCAAAAGAAAACACCATGCCTGTAGAATGCAAGTGCCTGTGTGTGTCTAAAAACCGTAAAATGATTGTGCCAAGGGAAATTCAGCCAAGTCCCTGTGGTTCTTCCCTGGAGCCTGCAGTCTGTGCTGCACATGCTCCTGCACACAGCTTCCCCGGAGCTAGAGCTGAGGCATTCTTGTCATGGCAGTGAAAATGGCATGTTATTGACTTAACTACATCTCTCAACTCCTTTCTCTTTGGGCAGTGAAGGTCACAACAGAGAGTGGGAGATATTTCGTGAACTGGTGTCCCCGTTAATTCTGTATAGCTTTGCTGCACATCACCGCCAAAGTTTAGATGAACTTTGACAGAAAATACTGAATACAAGACCTGATCTCTGCTAAGCAATACTTGCTGGAAAGCTTAGTGACCCACTATGTTTTAATTGGCTTTTTTCTGTTGGCCTGTGTGGTGAATCCTGGATTCAGTATACGTTTTTGTCTTTTGCATATCATTTAAGCACTTTGCACACAGCTTAGCCACTTTGTACAGGTAGCTCTCAATTCTGTTTAAATCTGTTAAACTAAAGGATAAAAAAAAAAAAACTTAGTAAAAGCCCCAAATTCTTACCTTGAAAAAACTCAATAACTTCTTTTTGAGATTTGGAAAGAAAAACCAACACCAAAACAGTGGGTGTATGATCCACTCATCTCTCCTGTACAGAGAAGTGTTATTCTGGTAAAATATGCTGCAGGTTAAAAGCTCCACATAGAATGCAATTTGTATTCTGAATTTGTATAAACAAATAAGGCGATTTATAGTGGAAACTCGGTGAATAATCCTCTGAGAAATTACAGATTAAACAGAGATTTATCTTTTGCAGCAGTAAAAAGGGAGACTTAATCTTTTTAACAGTTTTTAAAGAACTGAAAATCCACCTAAATAGTGCTTAAGAACTACTTAAGGATTCATGTAACTCTTTCAAAGGATGAAGAAGTGATCAACTTTATTTGTGTAGCAATCCATTTACATACTGTACCTTGCCCTTTCAAGTACAAACTTAATAAATAGGACACAGAAGACAAACATTTTCTTTCCATCAGAATGGTGCAGGATTTAGGCAAGGTGAGAGAGACTCAACGTATCTCAATGTTATAGCTGTGACTATGTCTTGTTGCCCTCTCACAGTCTTGGACTTCAACAAGCTGCACTATCCCCATACATAAATTAGAGTTTCTGTGGGGATAATTTTAACCCTGACACTTTGAGATATTTCCTAGCCATCTAGAAACTATAAGTAATTCAGACCTTTTAACAATAGTTGAAGAGTAAAAATTGAAAGACATTCTTGCTTTTAGGGCCTTGTCCTTTGGGCGGGAGGGTGTTTGGTTTTAAACAGAGACAACATTTTCTATGCACAGTGGCTAATATTAAATAGATCAAGAAAAATCATTATAACAGATCATTCAAAGATGCATTCATTACATATGAAAGTAAATATATTAATTTAATATTTTTGCTTACTTTGTCTGGCACAGTGATGCTGTCAGTGCTTGGTCAAGTGTCAGGTGTGTCTTGCAGATGGAATTGCATGAAATGAAAGTTTTGTGCTTAGTGTTCCTTGAGAGTCAGAAGCATACAGCTAAGGGGCAGGCAGAAAACCAGGCAGAAGTTGCAGTAAGGGCATGTTAGGCTCTTGATGGAAGACCCTGAAGGATTAGATTCTTAGATCAAATGACTGCATAAGCAGCAGAGGGAAAAAGTTCATGGTCTACATTTAAATGGGTAAATATTTGGATTCCACCACTAAATATATGATTTATTAAGAATTATATCTAGGTGACAAGACTGGGGCATCCAAAAGCAAGAGGTGTATGGAATGCACTTAGATAAACTGACCAGAAACAGTCTAAGTTAATCTACTTAATGCTGCTCATATGAGTATACCTACTAAAAGGCAAGAAAAAAAGGTTAGACAGATATCTAATTGTAAAAACTTTTCCTCCTTATGAGGATTTACTGTGCATGTTAATAGAATAAATTGTTTTGGTTTTGATAAACAATGGATGTTCTTCTCTCCTTTAAATAAATCCATGGTGTGAAGCACAATAAAAGCAACATTTTAACTCTTGCTCCCAATCAGTCAAGCCTACAGAGAATGAAGTTCACCTGATCGTGACTACTCTGGATTAATCAGCTTTGCTTCTTTTTTGAAGATTTTGCCAAATAATAAGGAAGATATGCTTTCTACACCTGGTAGCTGTTTCTATGTGTAATACACTGTTTCAGTGACACATCAGGTAGGGGCAGAGCAAAGTGGAGGTTATTTAGGTTAGTTAGTAAACAGCAAACACTTTTTTATTTAATAGAAAGATGTGTAAATGGAAAATTAGAAATGGATTCTACTTTTGTTAAATGATATGTATTCACTTTGCTTACCACTAAAACCAAAACGTTTTAATGATGGAAGACTAGTTATCATGAAAAATAAAGATAATGTTAAGAAGTTAATTGTGCTATCTAGGAAAAAATTTAGGTATATTATGGACACTGGCACACTGGCAACACTGCACATCTCTCAACATTTGTTAGAAGCCAAGCAGATTTTCTTGATTCTCCAAATACATCTTTTCTACAACTCAGTGCAAATCCCAAACCACAGATAAATCTATTGCAGTTTCCATTAAATTAGACTCGAATAAAACCCTAACCAGTTAGTAAAAGTACTCTGCAAGCTACCACTTTACATACAGGAACAGTAGCTTGTTTAAGGTCAATGTTGCTGTGGGGGTTTAGCCTCCCAAGTCACAAAATCACTCACCATCCCACACTGGACAGGAGGGAGAGTGAAATATTACAAATGGCTTGTGAGTTGAGATAAGGACGGAGAGATAACTCAGCAATTAGCATCATGGGCAAAACAGACTCAGGGAGAAAAAAAAGGTTTGATTTATTAAAGAAACAATAAGTGCAGGGAGATGAGAAATAAAACAATTGTAAAAACACCTCCCCAGGGCTCCCTTCCTTTCCCACCAGCAGTGCAGGGAATGGAGGTTGTGGTCAGTCTGTTACAGGTAGACTTTGCAACTGCTTCTTTTCAGGGGGAGGCCTCCTCACACTTCCCACTGCTACACCGTGGGGTCCCTCCCACAGGAGACAATCCCTCATGAACTTCTCCAGCATGAGTCCTTCCCATGGGCTGCAGCTCCTCATGAACTGCTCCAGCATGGGGCTTGCCATGGGGGCAGCTCCTCACACTCTGCCCCGACGTGGATCATCCACAGGGAGAACAGTCCTTCAGGTACCGACTGCTCCAGCCTGATTCCCTCACAGGATCACAAGTCCTGACAGCAAACTTGCTCTGGCCTGGGCTCCTCTCTTCCCAGAGACTCCCAGGTCCTGCCAGGACCTTGCTCCAGGGTGAGCTTCTTATGGAGTCACAGCCTCCTTTGGGCATCCACCTGCTCCAGTGTGGGCTCCTCCACAGGCTTGAAAGTGGGTCTCTGCTCCCTGGTGGCCTGCATGGACTGCAGGGGGACAACTTGCTTCACCATGGTCCTCACCACATATCACAGGGGAGCCTTTTCTTTCAGTGCCTAAGTACTCCCCTTCCTTCTCCACTGACCTTGGTGTCTGTGGAGATGTTTTCGCATTCTCTCTCCCTGTTGCTGCTGCAGTTCTGCAACTGCACAACAACTTCTTCTCAAATATGTTATTCACAGAGGTGTTACCTCCACCACTAATTGGCCAGGTCTGGATCAGGTGTGGTGTCCAGCTTAAAATTGACTGGCCTTAACCCTTTATTGCTACAGGGGAAGCTCCTGGCAGCTCTTTGTTCAAAGAAGCCACGTCTGTAGCCCTCACGCTACCAAAAAACCTGGCCCAGGCAAAACTGCAACAGTTACATTGCACAAATTGCTGCCTCTGAAAAGCTCATTCTCCAAGCCTCTGTCTCCCCAGCCTGAGGCCTTTATTTGTAGATGGTAACCTTGTTTTATAATTTATTCAGTGATCATCTTTAATTTTTTAAACTGACAGTTAATGAGACTATACTGACGGGTCTGCGTTGTCATTTTTGCTCAAGACTCCAGAGGAACACTTCCTCTCTGAAACTCATTTAGAATCAAGTTGTAGTTTTTGCCCATGTCGCATTTTTGTGTGGCTGCTTTGACATAGAGGTTAATTGAGAGTTTTATTATAGGACTTCTTTTTGTCTCTACCCGTTGACAAATCTGCAAGCAGTTGCTTTCCTGCAGAGGCTCATGGCCATCTGCCTTGCCCTCCAAGTAGAGACCACACAGAAAGGCAGTGTACAGAAACTGCTGGGGCTTCCCGCAAAACACTGTCCTGTGAGACTCCCAAGTTACCTGAAAATGGAGATTTGCATCTGCTCTGTACCAGTGGTGGGAAAGGTTTTTTTTGGTAAAAGGAACTCTAGCAGCAGAATAATGGACTTCAGCAACATGCCTTGAGCCAAGCAGCTTGACACATGCATTAGGCTACTGCCAGAGTGGGAAAATCATCCCAACTTCTGTCTTCATTGTGAAGCAAAATTTTCACAAGGGTTCTTGGCTAGTTGGCATGGTGGGCTGCAGGAAAGCCTGGCCTGCAGGGAGGCAGCACAACTGCCTGCTGCTGCAGGGACTGTAGTCAGGTTGCAAGGCCGGTGGCACTGAAGAGCCTGACACATGAAGACAGGAGCTCTGCTCAGTACCTTGTAACATTTTTGAGTGCTCGCGTAGGTTAACCTGTCAATTTTCTCCAGATAACTGTCTCTGAAACTGCAGGCACCTGCACCCCTTGGGTTTAAATTACAGCATTGGAATTTGCTGCAAAGGTTTGACCCCATGTTTATTGTTTCCATAAAAAAAAAAAAAAATCTCAGTAAAATGAGAAGAACTGTGCACCTCAGCTGCAGGTTGTCTCCTTGCCCACGTGGGGGCTGTGCAAGACTGCAGTGGCCATAAAGGCTTCTCCAAAAGATCTTGCTACCTGCAAATAAAAGCAGTTCTGTGCTTGCCCTTCACCTTAGATGTCTTCATTCACTTCAGCCACCATTCAGGAGTGCAACACAGCAGTGAAAATTGTAAAACCATCAAAGTATAGCATCGCTATTTGGTGCCATGCTTGAGCAAAGCCAATTAACTTGAATAGGAAGTGGGTTTTAACATGCATTTGGGGATTAAAAGCTTGCTGGAGGTGAGAGAAATGAACACTTCAATTTTCTCTCTCATTTGCTGATGCTAAAAATATCCAAATCTCTTGGCAAAATGTTAGTTTTCACGGAACTCTCATTATCTAATAATAATAAATACATACCATCATCAGATATTGATACACAGATATATATTGGAAGTTCAGGTACGCTTAATGAGACATTGAAGTGTGCTACACTACACTGAGGAAGCGAAGCCTTTGACTATATGATGAATGTTGTTGCAAAGATATTGAATTTCTGTCATTTTTATGTGTATGTTGTTCAAGTTGAATTCACCGAGATGGAGGGAAAAAATGTATGTGATCCTGAAATATTTCTCTCAGATAATCTGGGCAAAATAACTATGACTTAAGGCTTACTGTCTCACAGTGAGGCTTTTTCTTGCAAAGGTCGTAAGGTGAATTAGAAAAGCAGTGTTTACAGGATTTTTATTGTCCTTCAAACAAATTCATTTTCCATTTATTAGGACAGTATGTGGCTGAGAGGACCTCTTGTTAGGCTTACGTGGGGCATACAAGGGTTTCCTGATCATAACAAATTATTTCTTTCTTTCTCTCTTAACAAAGTAGTTCTGCTAAAGTCAGTGAAACTAGTCTGTGCAAGTTAATAAATGCATAAATCCTAAATACATGCTGGGACAATTGCTAAATCAAGAGATACACAGTGACTGAATGAAAGAAGAAAAAAATTTCTCTAGCGGAAAAAAAAGTTGTTTCATTTTCAATGTTTATATGGGATTTGGGGATTTGCTGGTTGTTTTAGTATATAATCCCAGCTAGTGCCACCAATTATTCTGTGGAGATCCCTACTTCCATGTAGTTTTAAGATGTTGTGAGTTAGAAACAATATTTGGTTTTGTTTATTTTTTTAAAATGTATTCTAGAATGCATAGTCTTTCCTTCCAGACAGTTGCTGATACGGTTCATGCCCTGCACCGTGTGTGTGTAGGATGAATCCATTATCAAGATAGTGTCACGAAGGCATGAATTGCTTTTGGATTATACATTTGAATTCCTTTGCATTACTTTTCTTGTTCCACTCTTCACTGTGAATCTCATGTACTTAGGTATCTGAAGGGGAAACAGGCTGTGTTGGGGGTTTTTTTTGGTCAATATTTTTTGAGAGCCTTTTTTTGTTACAATTATTGCAATTATTACAACTTTTATATCTACTTGAATAAAAGTTGTCTTCATACGTAATATCAATTCACATATATACAGACTTTTTTTAAGACAAAGTTTTTCAATTGTAATAAGGTTGAAAGAGCTAATTTAGTTATGTGTTGACAAAGGTAGGTAGAAATACAGAGTTTTTAATGTAACTACTGAACTTAAAAATTATATATTTAACTTCCTATCTTCATAAACATGAGTGATGCAGAGCCTATTTTGAAGAAACTGAAGTTAAAAAGAAACCAAGCCATGGTTTTACCACCGTTTTTGTGCAATGTGTGTAATTACCTGCAGTAAGCAGCTGAAGGGGCAGGCTAGAAGGAAGATCATACCTACAGAGTCCAAATAGGTCTGACGTCTGACATATCTTTATATGTTTCTGTGTGTTAAATCTGGGAGAGCAATGCTGACAAGCTCTGGCTAAGCCTCTGGACTACTTTGTGTCTGTGAGAGATTACAGAAGCACAGGAATGAAACAGCAATGGGGAGCATACATTGATACGACTTTGTATGGGCTTCCTGTGTGGTGGTCTCTCTGTTGGATGAACGAAATTGTTAATCTAGTGTTAATTTATCTAGTGTTTTCATAAGTAAGAACATTCTGCTAATGTACCTTATCCATTCTACAAGTGGTCTTGAGGGGTATCTGCTGTGTCTGCTTGATAGCAGAGTCTCCATAGGGCGCTGTTAGGGTTTGGCAGTGTTTGTACATAAAGCACTCAGTCCTGTGGACCTGATTACGTATCTGTGGGCCCTGCAGAACTGAAAAGATTAGCCTTTTATATTTCAGCAATCTTTTTCTCCCCGTGCAGTAATTAAGGTATGTGATCACCAGATGAACTATGTATACTTCATGTATGTTTTTAAAGTTATTTGGCCAGCATTTTGGAATGATTTCACCTTAAATTTAAATACACATATCAATAAGATGTATTTTACTATTGTAATCTTCCTGTAAGCATGATGTACAGCTGAAATTCTTGATTCAAACAAATAATTTGAAAATCCAGGATGGAGATGACAAACATAAAGCAGGCACTTAGTGACACCTTGAGTGCTAGCTACTTAACCAGAGCATGCATGTCCCTGACAGCTTCTCTGTCCTATCTGTAGGCCACCTCTCAGACAATTAGCCTGTGGTGTCTGAAATGTCACTGTGTTTGGCAACTGAGTGTACATTTAATGACTTAATCTGCTTAACATCTTTGTAACAACAGATAGCCATCCTGGTATTTTAATTAGACATATGGAAAATGTTCTCTTTTTTTTTTTTTTCCTAGTTGAAATCCAGGCTGGCAAGTAGCTGAAACTAGGAAAATTCTACTTCTTTGTTATTTGGATTTTTGAGTGCAGTACAATAAACAGCTTTCTTAATTAAAGAAAATTTTTAAAAAGACAACTATGTAAAAAGAGGACAATCCACTAAACCTCACTGAACATACCTGCAAAGCTCTTTTATTGTTTGCCTATTGACTCTACCTGAAAGCTTCTCGGCAGTATACCATAATTAAAAATTAGGAAAAAAAGTCTCTTGTAATAAAAAGTGTCATCCAGGTACAGTCCTTTGCATTTTTGTACCTTTTTCCTTCAGAGTATAGTCAGTAACTGAAAATTTGAACATATCTTCAGTAGTACCTAGAGGGAGGCATTGACAAGTGGAAAAGTCTGTTCTTTATTGTCTCGAAGGACAATTGTCTAGAGAGACGGAAAGCAGGTTCTTAGGTAGTAAACCTTTGATTTCATAGATTGAGATTGTATGATTTGAAACAACATATTTTGCCACCAGAATGGTGGGTGTAAGCGCAGTGGTATCTCTGGCTGGCCTGGTCTGCTGATAAACCACTTTGCCACATCCCTGGCTAGGCCATCCATTGACAGAACTGCATCCAAACCAGAAATGTCACTGACGTAACAATGTCAGTGTGGATGACAAATCTGGTGGCAAAGGTCTAAAAATGTTGGATGGTGTCATGTAGAATGGGCAAAGGTCTAAGTGTGTCGAATGTGGTCATGTAGGATAGCCAAAGGTCTAGGGATGTTCAACGTGGTTACGTAGAGCTGATCTCACCATCCCCAGCTGACTTTCCTACTGTGTTGCGATGCCTGCTATCAAGGGCTTGTATATCTGCTATATATAAATATGTTGTGAAGCCAAATACTGTGGGATATTACAGAGGTCAGATGTGTGTGTAGGTTAAACAACAAAGTAGGAAAAACCCATAAATTGAATGGAGGCCCTTCCTGCTGGCAGTTGCTCAGATGCAAATTTGAGGAGCAGAAGTGTCCAAACACCTGGTTGGTCCTTCTTAAACATACTCTCAGCTTTCAACAACCTGATTGTCCTGCTTGAGTTCTTGTTTTCTCAACCAGAAACAGGATACAGATTTCAAAAGGTAGAGCTTGCCTAGTGTCTCGTTGGGACAGGACAGAGAAGAAATCTGTCTTGAGCAACAACCAAGAGACTTATGCAAGCAGTACATGGAGCAGGGCAAGAATGTGTGTGGATGTGTTCTGACACTGTTTCATCAGTTTGAATAGGTTTTTCTTGTCCATCAGGAAGGGTTGAAGAAGCAAATGACATGTCAGTTTTTACTTCTGTGAATATTTATTTCAAAGCAACATTACAGTGTTGAAAGAGTCTCGCTGTGTTAGCTGGTATGTTACTGCTGTACGGCTGCTGATAACATTTGAAATTGTTTCAAGTTATAGTCTTTTTCTTTAGGAATGTTTGTTATAACAAAGTCCCAGGGAAGCAGATGTCCTTCTTCAGTTGAGAAATGAGGGACAATCTCAAGGGATTAGCCCAGCAGTTGGACACATTCCTTTTGAGAGTGGGGAACTCTAGTAATGTACCTAAAGGAAAAAGGACATGTGGCACATCCAGATTTGGTTATGTGAGACCGTAAACTGCATGAGGCTCAGACACAGGACTCAGATGCAGTCTCAGTCTTTGGCTACATCAGCCTGGAAACAGTGGGCCTGAAGAATCATCAAGGACGAGTTGCTCATTAGAGTGTAGATATGAAGGCAGCTGTGTGTGTGGGAAAGACACTGTGTAAGCTTATAAGAATGTAGCAAAGCAGAACCTGAAGGAGTACGTGAAACTGCAAGGCTTATGGCAAATAGTGCAGCTGGGAAAGTCCAATCAGAATGATTGTAACCAAGCTAGCTTTGCATTGCTTATAAAAGCCTGGTAATCGCTAATAAAGCGGAGAGTTATGATCTAACCATATTGGTGTCTGTCATTTCTCCGGGGTGCTCTCTCTGATAGGGGACTCATTGGAAAAGGAGCTTTTGGGGAAAGCTGGGAGATGGAGTAGAAGTAGCAGCAATTTGTGTGTGTGTGTGTGTATGCTTCTTTACAGTAAAATCTTGTTTACTTGTGTTGTTACTTGAGCAGTTTCCTTATTCTTTTACAAGACTAGGAATAAAAGGTTATTAGAGAGTTTTCTGCCAGTGCCTTTTCTCATTCATTGCTCTGGTTGGCAGAAGGCACAACCAGCCTGCGTTTACATCCTGACTCTTTAACATGTCATTTACTGCTTCACACCTAACTGAGGGATCAGAGGCTTATCTGTAAATATGAGGGAGGTTTAGGATAAAGCTGAGTATACAGCCTGTTAACCTGAGGTCGCTTACCACAGTGAAAGGCTTTTTGCTGTGGGGTTTTCTTTTTCATTCCGGCCTTGTTCTGCCCTCTCCTGGCAGGATGTGTTAGAAACCGAAAGATGGTGTTACCTTGTTTTCGTGGTGGAGTTGCCTGTCCCAACTTGCTTTTTGCAGCGTATTTTGCTAAACACTTTAACTTCCTGTCATTAATCAAGTTTCTTGCCACAGGTAACTGTTGTGCATGTTACATTTATAATGTACATTACATGAAGATATGTAGTAAATATGGTAATTTTGCCGTTCGAAAATTGTCCTGAGGTACAAGTTACTAGCCAGGGAATAGTTGTTCTGTCCTTCAAAGCTATGTTTACTTTCTGAAGGCAAGCAAGTTTCTAGTTTTTGGTAGGCTTGTTGATTTGTGAAGTCAAGTGCTTAAGAAACACTAGGATTGAAGATGCCTGTGCTATTTCAATGCTGCCCTTGCTACATGCATATGCACTGGAAGGCCATACTTAATAGCTTACAGGTTTTTGCACATTCGTGTGTTGCACATGTAATGAGCAGCAATTCCATGTATTTGTTTTTTCACCTGTGACATAGCCAAGTCTGGAGTGCTGTTCTCCGAGGCAGACTTCAAGTTCTAGTTCTGTCTACTTTCTGGTTTCAGAAAGAAAGGAAGCAAGAAGCACTAATCACTATGAACTTGGTTGACTTCTTGAGGAAGTTGATCCTATGCAATGAATAAACAAATGCATCGAAAAGGAAAATAAAATCCCACATAATACATGTGCAAAAGGAGGCAAAATAAGGTTTGTACAGGTTGCTTCAATTCTGATACATCCTCTGTTCTCAAATATCTGGCATTACAGCCTTGATCTTCCTTTAATATTATAAAAATAATATAAAATAACCTGAGTGAGATTGAGACATCCAAGTTCTTTCTCAAGGCAACCTGAAAAACCGTGCATCAACTAGCTATGGATAGCTATGGCAGTTGTGAGCAAGGCCTGAGCTTTTAGATCCACTTCTGCCAGATGTGCTCATGAAACAGAGTAGATACAAATTTGATGTAATTTCATCGACAAGCATAATGGGATGTATCGTTGCCAATGTGTTTCACAGATTGTTGCTGAGAGCAATACTGTGATCAGAGTCAGTGCTGGATTTTGTGAACATAATCTGTGGATATGAATTCTCTTGCAGTTCTTTTCCCTGTCTCCCCAGCTTACCCCTGCCCTGGTTTCCACACTTTAGGTTCCATCTCTCCATCTGAGTTATGTGTCTTGCTGCAGAAGATTTTAGCTCCTGCCTCTGCTTGCCTTTCTTCCTTTATCCAGCTTCCACTTGCTCCTGAGCTCAGTCTTCCCACTTTGGTATCTCAATCTAGTCTTGGTTTTACCTCCTCTGATGCTTCTAGCTTAAATTGTAGGTTTCATGCTGTTTTGACTTTGAGATGACTGAAACCCTTCCCATTGGTACTGTAATTTAACTGTGCTAACAACAGGATTCCCCTTCCTAGCTACTGATAGTAGGCCCCTTCAAAGTAGTTGCAAACCATCTCCTTGGTTGTTTTACTGAGCCACCTTCTTTTCTCTCCTCACTGCTTGTCAAATCTGACAATAAATGGCAGCCAAGTGAGCAAACAAGTGGACTAGTATGGAAGTAAGATGAGCCTTAGGTAATAAATAGATATGTATTTGACCCAGAGATTCTAGTTGTAATTAACCATCTGGGAGCTATAATCACAATTTTCCAGGGGCCTGGCTGCCATCATGTAGTTGCTGTCCATGTGTGCTAAGGAGGATTAGAGGTGTTTGAAGATGCTGCTTGGGGGAAAAAGCAAGCTGTTATTCTAATGGGAGACAGCTGAGACCTGCATTTTTCACCAGTCACAAGGGACCACCAAGGCTGGTTTTCAGCCTTCCTACAGAACCGTGCACTTTACAGAAAGGCACTTGCTATGCAAAATATTTGCTCCCACAGACACAATGCCCTCGGAGAAGAGCCCGCAAATATGGCTTTTCAGGAAGAGAGTTGGGTTTACAGCCGAAGTAACTTTTCCACTTGTATTTATCTGATAAAATTAACAACTAGAGTTCTTAGAGCAAAAGAGAAAGGGACTTAATTATAATTCAGTAACAGTAGGGAGCCCAAATAATGATTGCAAAGGATGTAAACTATGCTGTGAGAAACTGTGCATGTTTTCACTGTAGCCCTGATAAAACCCCAGGAGATCCTTAAAACAAGGAAAGAAAGGAGGACGCTGGAGGCCCTGTCAGCTGTTTTAAAAGGACACCATCCTCTAGCTGGTCTGTCAAGTCACTAGCTAGTGAGATTGCCTGTGGTGTTGCAGAAGGTCCATCTAAAGTCTGTCCAGTTGCTTGTTCCAGGACATGAGGGCAGGTGACCCTGAGGCACCTCTTGTGTCACACATTGCCTGCCTGCCTTCTTAAACCAGGCTTTTCTGTGGCTCATGCTGTACAAAGAACTAGGGTGTCTGGATCCTTAGGTAACCTCCTCCCAAACAAGTAACCTACTTTTAGATACCAACTCAGGAAGGAAAAGAAGTGCTTCCTACCTGGAAAAAAAGGGCAAGAGAGATGCTGTCTCTGTAGCCTCATCCAGGCTACAGCCTAATTGCTGGTTGGTGAAATGAGCAAGTGGTTTCCCGTGGACAAGGAAGTTGTGAGGCTGTGTTAAGCCATAAATACGAAGGCTGGAACTCCACATAGCATTTGACTAGAAGAGCTGCATACTGCTTTTAATGCTTTCCTGAACCATTTTTTCCTTTTTTAGACAAAAACTTTTAAATGAGGTTATTAATGAAGAGGAAAACATGTTAATTGCATCTTCATGGTTTTTCCCAAGAAAGTTTTCAAACAAGCAGTAGTAACAGTATGCTTGTTTGCTCTGAAAAGAGGAGTCGGACATTCAGACTGAGGAACTGTGCTTGGAGTTCTGCAGTAGGTAGGAGAACTTGATCAAGATGTATCTAAATCCCAGCTTGTTTACCTGACCACATACAAGTGCAAAATCTTTTTTGTTGTTGGAGTTGTTAAATGCACTAGATATTGTTTGGTTTTGGTTATTTTTTTTTTTTAAGTTATTTTGAATGCTTCTTTAGTTTTATTAACAATTCTTTTTCCCTTTTTTTTTCTGCCTTCAGCCATTGATGGATTTCTAAAAACAGATGAAAGACAAAGACTGGCAAAGGAGAGAAGAGAAGAAAGGGAGAAATACCTTGGTAAGATGGCAAGGGGTGTATGTATTATTTATGCATATATGTTAATAGGCTTAATATGTTACTAATATGTTATTTTTCTGCTCTGAATTTTAAATGTTCAATCTGTTCCTAGTCTCTGACATTCATATTAGTACTTTTAAAGTAAATTATAAAATCCAAATTAATTCCATTCAAATATTTAAGATTTTGATAACTTTCTTCTCTGGTTTATATACTTTTAATTATAGGTTTATGTTCAGGACATGGACTGTTTAGGAATCTGGTTTGTAGGAATACCAAATAAGCCTTGAATGATTCTCAGGATAATATGTAGGATGATTTGGTGAAAGAGCCTTAAAATTAAGTTTTAGCCATATTAAGAGATACCATGAAGTTGTAAAGTATAGCATAAAGCAGATACTTTTCCTTAGATTTTTTTAAATGGTTAATCTTTGAAAAGAATAAGGGGGAAAAAAATCTTTCCTGAATAACATAAACATTATTTTTGTTTTTTAATAACAATAAGCACAGATGTTTTTAATCTACTAGTATTTCTAGGGAAATGTTGAAGAAACTGGCGGGGGGGGTGGGGGGGTGGGGGGAGGCGAGAGAATGAGAAACAAGGGGTATGTGTACATATACTGATTTAATATATATACGTTCAACATTATTTTGGACTTTCATATATACATACATATATAGAAAATGGTGAACGGTTAACTTCACTTTTCCTAACTTCAATAGCAACAAAAGCCACTGGCACTTTTCATCAAGGTTACCTGACAATAACTATCAGAAGGAATTGTCAATGAGTGTATATTTTGACAAAATGTCAATTGAAACAGTATGGACACCTGTGAAAAGAATCCTAGGAAAAGACTAGTTTTCTTGCCAATAAATAAACAGACAAACTGTTGACCATTTCTTGACAAAACCCGAGGCTTGAGTCCAGTGACTTGACATTTTTAATACCATGGGCTTGGTGAGCATGGTAGCTTTTCATAGTTCCTGTGCAATTCTCCCCAGAAATTCTGTCTACATGGGGCATGCACTAGCCTGAGTTATAGCTTATATTCAGACTATCTGGAAGAACTGTATCTTATCTGTCCTCTTGATTATCTTTCTTTCCTGATTCCTGAGAAAGTGACCGATGAGTAGACTGGGAGGGACTTGGATTTAAAAAAAAAAAAGAAAAGAGGACATGAAAGGGAAACAGAAAGCTGGAAAACCTGGGATTGATTGGCCCAGGGAATTTGGAAAGTGCTGGTCAAAGCTCTTGTCTCCAGACATCATACATGTCTGTTGGAAACATACTTTTTTAAGGTTAAGACCATTTTCTAGATTGGGGAGCTCTGGGTTTTGTTCAAAGTTTGGGGCAAATTTCTTTTAGAAGTTCAGAAAAAAGCAATGAACTCCCTGGAAGTACTGGTTCTTATGCAGCCAGCAGGTACTTTGCAGCAATATGGAATAGCCATTTCACCAAAACAAAAAACTCATTCATGAGTGCTTTAGTATCCCTAAATTGAGGAACAAGAATTGTATGTATGTCCATGATGAAAGAATGATTTGCTTCTCTGTTCAAAATCAGTCCCAGATCTTACCTACTTACTGAGAAGGTAATCTTAGCACAATTTCTGGACACCTCACTTTATTTTTGGTTTTTATCAGCTCCAGCATGCTGTTTTCACCTGCTCTACCTGGTGTGGCTAGTAGTTGTTAGCAGTTAGTGACTGGTCGCGTTGTCTCTGAGGTATCTCTTTATCTGTTAACAAGTCTGATTCTTCACATGTACAAGTCTTGGCTTGTCTGCAGTACTGACACTCCTCTCATACTACTCTGTCCTGAGCCAGGGAAGAACAGTGAATTCCTTTAAGACAAAAGGGGAAAACAATATCAACTGTGTTTCTAGCAAGAATACGGTAGGTGTTCTGTAAAGCAAGTGGAATGGGATATGATGAAGTGTCTTAGAAGGATCCAGTATTCAAGAGAAGGAAATGCAACTGCTGGAAAAGGGTCAGGTCTTGGAGGGACTCTAAAATAAGAGCTTGAGAATAGAGTGGAGCTAAGAGGAGCTGAAGGTCATAGCTCTTGCTAAAGAGCTTGGAGGCAGGAGCCTCCAAGAAGAGAAGAGAGAATTGAGATGGCTTCGCAAAAGCCCAAGACTGATGGGGAGATAGATACTGAGTGTTAGAAAGGTGAAGGTTTGCTGTATGAGAAAGCAGGAACTGAGAAAGCAGACTGAGGCTGAATAGGTGAGCAGGATGAAGGTTTAGCTCTTGTATAAACAGTGTTAATTCTGGCTTTCCCTAGAACTTTCAAGTTCTTAGCCTGACAACTGTAAGACTATTCCTTCTTTGATGTCAGCTTTATATGTATTGGTATGTGACATTACAGGCTTGTGTGTATGTAGGCATGCTTACTGAACGCCTCTTTCCTGCCTTTTTATGGAACACACTTGCATGAGAAGTGGATTTTTCCTCATGATGTGCCATATTAACCTCTGCTACTTGTTCTCCTGTGTAAACCTGAAGCAACAGTCCTGTACGTAATGTTGAAGGCTGAGTTTCTGTAACAACGTCTCAAGAAGATTACGACTCAAGTTGCTATAAACAACTGATCAAACCCTCAGGAACAGTAGTAATTCTTTTTTCAATGCAAAGAAGCAGAAATGGGTAACAATGTAGCACCAAATTATGAACAGACAGGTATATTTCCAAAGATGCATAGAAAATTTAGTGTATGTTGTTTTCAAGTACAGATCTTGAAGGCAGTTGCGTAACAAGAAGCACAGTTTTAAAGAAATTCCAAGGGCTTTTGCTTCAATGTGTATAACTAATTCACTTTTAATACATAGTGGGAACTTTTGTTATCTCTGAAAAAAAAAAGAATTTGGCTTTAAGCTACAGAAGGATTTGAAGAATCACAAATTCACGTTATGAAGGGCTTTCTTATTTATTGAGCAAATCACTTAGGTTTACTAATCGTTGCAGCACATCTTTGCACTTTATGTTTTTTTTATCTCAGTGTGTACTTGAATTTGTTGTTTTACTCTGTTGTGTCATGTCATCAAATAATTTTAAAGCAGAAGAAAATTAGCATAAAGTGAAATGCATCTTTTTCTCTGCCTAAGCTGCTAGAGAACAGCAGATATTGGAGAAGGAGAGAAGAGCAAAATTGCAATATGAAAAGCAAATAGAGGAGCGATGGAGAAGACTGGAGGAACAGAGGCAGAGAGAGGAGCAGAAGAGAGCAGCTGTTGAAGAAAAACGGAGACAAAAGCTTAAAGAGGAAGAGGTAAGGCCCTCTGGGAGATGTATGGCAGAGCAGCTCTGTGTGGTAGCATTAAACATATCTGAGTACTGACATGCATTAAATGTTAATTTATTTTTTTTTAGCCCAGAGACATTTCTTAGGGAACTGCAATTGTACATTACCACAGTTAAAAATACTCTACTATACTTGTATATCGAAAACATTCCACAGCTTTTTTGTCTGTTGATTTTTGTCTGGTCTCACAGAATAATCACCTACTTATGCTCACGTATTTGGGAGTCTGGCTGTCAGGCGAGCTTTCCAGAAGGGAGCTCTTAAAGATGAGTGTTTCCATAAAATAGCAAGATTTTTCTTTAGCATTTTGTTTACAGTCTATTAAATTGAATTAGTATTTATGAAAATGTTTTGGTTTTTCCCAGTAACATAAAATTATAAATTCTTACTTAAACCAGTATAGAATCTAGACTGATTTAAAATTCTACTGCAGAGCAGAATTAATCACATATCTTTCGAAGCATCTTCATATACTTCCTTTCTTGTTCTCTCCCTGCTGAGATCATTTAAGGTTCTTTTTTGCTCCACTGAGTCCAATTTCTGATGCACATTTCTGAATGCAATCTGCGAATATGCCTCTCTGCATGACATTCTGTAGAAAACACTAGCACTGCTACTGCAACTGATAAAGAATTAATGATTTTTGGAAAAGAGGGCAATGTTTAAAAAAAAAAAAAAAAAAAACAACTAACAAAATGGGCCAAAAGAAGATATTTCCCTAGTTCCTACATAGAAGTCTGCAGTTATTAATCTTCCTTTTTTTCTGCCCCCATCTGTTGATGAAAATATCTTTGCAAAAGAGGTAAAACACTTTTGCATGGGATCAGAATAACATACTACTGTCCACTGAAATTTTTTTGTTGTTTGATTTTTCACATAAACCTGAAGAGAAGGTTAATTCCTATCATTAATTTTGCAACTGTAACATACTGATTGTGGATTCTGCATAATAGCTGATAATTAATTTAAAAATATTTTTCCACGTAGTTTGGTTCAAATTTTGAAGAAAAATGACAAAAATAGAAGCAGAGGATAGGACGTGTCTCTGCTTCTATAGTAAGATCATTGACCTGACATGCTCCTTCCCTAGTAGTTCCTGCTGTAATAATCTTCTGTAGCTAAGCAAAATTGATCCCCTTTATGGGAATTGTCAGGTAAACTGGTAAGTACAAAATGTCCCAAAATCCTGTCCTCAAAATTTGCACCTGAGTTAAGCAGGGAGAGGGACAGGTGGGGAAAGAGCGAGCAGCTGACAGCTGCTTTCTCTGCCTGCATGGTTTGCCTGTGCTGGAGCAGGGTTGTCACATGTAAGAGAGGCTGCGCCAGGTTAGAGCTAAAGGTCTGTTCCAGGGACAAGCCCCATCTCCTTTAATGGCCTCTTGCACTTGCATAGAGATGGATGTAAGAAGAGCACACAGTGATGTTTGTTCCAAGCATCTAAAAGGCTGTTACAGCTCCCCAACACTCTGTGCATGTGATGGGAGACTTCCCTAATGGTGAGAGAAAGGCTTGCTTCTTCCAGGTGTTTGTTCATTAAATGAATAGCGCTCCTAGCTCTTATCACTGAGATGGTCTGTCAGGCATAAACTGTCCAAAACTTTTTGGGAGCTAAGGCAGGCCCAGGAACTTGACTGAAGGTTACATGGGTGTAGGACAGAATCTTTGGGGATGGATTAGACCTAGTGGGAGGAAAAATACAGGAGCCTCTGAAGCAGAGGAGGTTACATAGGGGAATAATCTATAGAACAAAGGAGGATAAGGGAGGAAGGAAACTATGAAAAGGAGACGCCACCACCTCCTGGCTTCCCTTCCTGATTACTGTAATTTCCTCATTACTGGAATTCTACTAAAGAATCTGACAAATCTCACCTTGTTCCTCCAGTTCTTCTGATGAGCCTCTCACAGCCTATTTGTATGGTAGCAGTGAAGGTCTGAGTAAAGGTGTTAATGAAGTTGTGGGTCTCTGGGCATTACAAGTTATTCACTGCTTATGAGTCATTATGGACTTTTGAGACCTTCCCCACTGGAAGAGCTTTGAACATGTATTTTTCACATCTGTGGTTGAGGTGGGGGTGGTGCCCTGACCAGTGAGTTGGTGTCCTGCAGCATGTCCTTAGTGTTTCTCCCTTTAACACTGGTTTATACTGAGTAGGGACTGGAGCACCCATTTTACCTGCTCATTGGGTGTCTGAAGTGCCAAGTAGACAGATTTTCTTCCTTTCTCTCTGCCTTACTGGTTGTCTTTTATATGTTCCTTAAGTCTTTTTTCTTTGCTTTTTGACACATCAGAAAGTAGTGCATGTTTGTGATAGAAACAGTTATATAACTCTCTGTAGAAAATAACATTGCATCTGTGAGAGTTTGAGATAAATGAATGGTGCTCAAACTCTGGGGCTTGTTGACTTCCTATATCAGAGCATCCTCTGCTTGACTGTTTTGCATGCGAAGGACTTCTCAAAAAGAAGATGGCTAAAGTGTTATTTATTTTGCTTATTTTTTCCTCTCTACAGTGACAGATAAGAGATAGTGGTTGTTTTAAACTCTTTGTTGACAGGAACGGAGGTGTTCTGCCTAAGTTCTCTGGGTCAGCTGGAGCTTGTGGCAGAGCACAGTGGAGCCTTGTCCAAGTCTTCTGACAATAGGCAAATAAATGTATCTGAAAATCATCCTATCTGCATTGACTGTGCAACTTTCTTATCTGTAGCAGTTCTTCAGTAGCACTACACTTCCCTCCATATTACCTTTAAAACTACCTACTTCCTTTAGTAAAAGAGTCTCTGAGCCATCAGGAAAGAAGCACGTTGCTCAACAGAAGCTATTAAAGAGTTGCTTTTAGGAGTAAGTACACAGTAGCTTTGGGATTGGATAAAGGCAAAGCTAGTCCTCATTCAGTTCACATCGTTTCTTTTCCTTTCCCTATCTTGAATTTCCACATGACTTGGAAATATGTTGCAAGTAAATGTCTAGCTGTACACAGGGTATTGGAAAGTCTCTATAAAAACTGTATTCTTCTATTCTTGTATTCCCTAACACAATATGAGCATTGCTTGTATGGGCTATGTCAAGGATACTGGTGCAAATAAGAACAATAACATCTATCTAGTCAAAGATCCACTGTTGATAAAACCATCAAGTTTTGTGGGGTTTTTTTAAGGAAGTTTATAAAACTAGTATCAATCCTACCAATATACTGCTGTTTAAATGAACTGCTACTGGTGGACAGCATTAAATCTAATCCAGGACATAGACCTGAAAGATTGATGTAACAACTGATAAATGCAAAAGAATATCCTGCAGCATTGGAGGGGTTGTTTTGGTATGGAGGCACTGTTTGTTACATCTATAAAAAGTATGCACTTCAACACAAAGAAACTGGAAAAACTCTCAAGATATTATAACATTAATTACTTTATTATAATTCAAAGTTAATTATTTTTAATTATAATATATGGAAATAAGTGCTTTCCAAGCATATTTTAGCAAGTCATATACCGAGTGGAATTCAGTTGCACAAAATTTTGCTGCAAACTGAGTTTACTGTGCCAACAGTCTCTCTGTTTGCTGTGTGGTGGACATGAGGACAATGGTTTAGTCCTCATCAGAACGCTAACCATCCTCTGCTCCTCCCTCAGCCATTCCCTGCTGCTGCAGCAGCTCCCCGTGCACCTTAATACAGAGCTTTCTTTTGTCCTATGTTGTTATTTGAGGCACATACTGGTAATACACACCTGCAACTGTAAATGGTTGAGAGTAGAAATTAATTCTATTCAGAAAGCAGTTAAATTTAAAAGTACTATGTTGATTTTTAATGCATTCTTTAAACAGAAAAAAACAGAGCTTTTTTGTTGCTGTGTGAAAGAGCCACTCAAAAGATGAAGCTGACTGATAACATCAGGAAACGTACAGTGCTGATTAATATATAAACTGAAGAGGAAGTTTTTGAGGTCTCTTTTAGGTGTTTATATTGCAGATATAAGGTAGATTGGTTTGGAATTGTTTGCACAAATTATATTAAGTCATAATACTTGTAATTTTTTCCCTTGTTTTCATATCTTTGCAATGTTTTACACAGAGAAAATAAAGTGTTGCAGTCAAAATACTTGTATTCTCACTGTTGGATTTTGAGATTGAGTTTGTTTTGTTGTGTTGGTTTTTTGTGCTGAGGTTGGTGGGTTTTTCATTGTTAATGCAGACAGTGCAAATGTTCTATTCCTTAGTCTGAGGAAAAGGTGGATGAGTAACAATGGATTTTGGAAAGTAACATCTATATTTTCAATACTAGCAGTAGATGGCTCTCTTTTTATGGTTTTACTCATTCTTAATTTAACCTGCATACAAAACTCATAGATTAAAGTGGGTTTTTTTTGGTGGAAGCTCACTGTATCTTTAGTGCAGAGTTTATTTCCTCAATCTACAGCTGTTAAGATTTCTCAATTGAGGATTGCATGGGTAGTTTGATGTTTTGAAGAAGGTACTTCATCTATAACATAGACAGGAAGAGTCTTGTGCATTGTTTGCTGATGAAGGAATGCTTTGTCTTGTTCAGTTTTCCTCACAGACCAAATTATTAATGTCTGAGTTGTTTACGCTGTGCTTCCATGTGTCTCATTGTTGTCTTTGGCTTTTTAGTTTTGTGCTAACTTAATGTGTTTTAAATAACTACCCTTTCTTTGTGAAAAATCACTGTCATGTTGCTCTTTATCTAAGTTAAATCTGCAGGGTTTCATGAGGTTTAATAATTTAGTCTATAGTGCTCTAATGAAAGGCTCTTTGCAAATGAAAATGAGCGAACCTCTCCGCATCATGTAATTGAAGATTCCAACCTCAGATTGTAGGTATCATAGGCTTTCAAAAATGTATGAAAAAATAATTTAATTTATTTACTCTATTTCATCATGCATTTTATTTCTAAACCAGCACTTTCTTAGTAGGCAATGTAAGTGTATTCTGTGGTTTGCAAGCTACAGAATATTGCTAGTCCTTGCTCCAAACAGCATTAAAAAACAAACCAACCAAACACAAATCTCCCAGATAATTGAAACTTGACTGCTTTCATTTTATTTTTGTATTTATGTTTAACAATATTCATTAGATATAGGAAGAAGATAGATTCTTTAAAGGTGTATGCTTTAATGAGAAAGATGGGAGGGTGATTTTCCTTTGTGAAGAGTGTGGGTAGGAAAGTATACTGGGGCAAGGATACATAGTAGAAGAAAGTAATGAAAAAGTAGTACACTGCAGAGAGCTGGCAATGAAAAAGGAGGTGAGATTTGAAAAGAGTACACAAAAGGGACTCATTAATGTTGAGAGGTGGAAAGTTAATGGCAAAAAATTGCGGACGTGAACTGCAAAATCAGCACACACACGTTGTAAATGTGAAAATTGCATCATCAAGTAGTAAGAGAAGACAGACTGCAGCAAACTAAATCATAGAAGACTGACTTTATCTTTTAGAGACTGGAATATAGCTTTCTTTTCACATCCGAAGTATGGACAAGAAGTGATTTTTCTGTGCTGTTTTATTGCTGTACTTGAGCCTTGTGGTGCTTTATGCCTTTGCTCTGTAAGGGAGAAAAAGGAGGAAAGAGGCGGAGCACACATTTGCGAGCCTGCCTGGACACTGATGGCATCGACCAGACAGAAGGGGGAAAAAAAGGGGGGGGAGGGAGGGCGGGGTGGCAGCTGCCTGCTTTCAGTGGTCTTTGAATGATGATATGTGATAGACTGTGAGCGAAAGACATAGAAGGGAGACAAAACTGAAGTGAGAGCTCAAAATATACCACCAAAATATCATCTCTCTGGAGGTGGCAGCAGAAATTGTAACAGGTAGGTCACCTGTCTAAAAGGTAACAAGAACAGGAGGGCTGAGAGTGATCACAAGAATGTGCAAGAATTGTCGTTTTTCACTCTTTGTAGAGAGGGTAATATAATGGAATTCTTAAGTGATTTGTACTAAAGTTAAGAGAGCTCAAAGACAAAAGGTGGTAGCTTGCTATTGAAATTGATGGATAAATGGTTGTGGGGTTGGATGAGGTGGAAAAAATGAGGTCAGAAATAAATTTATTGGAAGTCATGGTAGTGGAAGAGATTCTTCAAAGAAGTGTAAGAGACAAAGGTATACTGCATATAACCAGAAGACTTTGAGAGGGCATCTGACATTGTGGACAGAGAGTGATCATAGAAGGAGCCCCAGGAAAGCAACATAAAGTTCACAGTGCCTAAAAGATCCTGGTATGGTAGTTACTGAAGGTGGCTGATGCTGGGGTCTAATCTGCTGAGCAGCTCCATGAGAGACAATAAGCTCTGCATCACTGTGGAGACTGAAGGAGCCATTCTTGAACAAAGACTGAAAAATTGTGGTACAATGTCTCGGGAATGGGAAGCCTAGACCAAAATACATATCAGTGGGAGAAAATAGTCTGGCGAAGAGATGCAGGAGAGGTTTCCTGTGCAGTTTATCTGAGATACCAAAAGACATTGGGGAGACAGAGCAGGGGATTGATAGAAATCAGAAAGTGATACAATGTAATCACAGAAACCTGCAGGATTAAGTTTCAAGTGGATAAAGTAGGAGTTTTATAGTAGGTGAGAAAAGCACAGCAAAGGGAGTAAGTAATAGGGCCCAAATTAGGGCTGAAAACCATTGGGGCAGGAGTTACAGGCAGCAAGACTATACTCATCTTTCATTGTAGGGGTTGGACTGCTGAAATATGAGGGTGAAGAGGTTGCCAGGTGCCAGTGAGGTTTGGGAAGGAGGAAGGGAAGAGAATGGTCAGTGGTGGAACAGTGGTGAGTGAGAAAGAACCAGGTTTCATCTTCTTGAAAGGAGGAAAAGGAAAGATACAGAGATCATTGCACAACAACAAACCACCGAAGAAGGTGGTAACAAAGCTGAGTGGAGGTCTGAGGGAGTTAGGAGGTGATGGAGAGGGAATAATATGTAGCTGTATGTTAAGGGTTTAGCAGGATTTGGGGAGGGAAAGAAAACTTCTTGTTCTTTTCTGGCTGAAAAAACCCAATTTATCAAGCCATGGAGAAAGAATGTGAGGGTGGAGGCAAGAAAAAATAAATCTCAGAATAGCACAGTCTGGACAGGCACTGAAAAAATACATAGAGGGCAGGGATCATAAGCTCTTAAATATGTGGATTGTAAGGAACATAGTGGAAGAAAGAGAGAGCTTTTGTAAAAATAAATAAATAAATAGGGCATCCTGCGAAGTAACCTACTTTGGGTATGAAGTGATCATTTATCTGCGTGGCTAGGAGGAGCCACTGGCATTGCAGCAATTTAGCTGTGCTCAGAAAGGGATGGGAAAAAATCCTGAGGTCTGCATAGACAAGAAGGAGTTAATGCTTTTCGAGCATTATTCTTATACAAATTAAGTCCAGGGCAGAGCAGCAGCCCTCACCAGCAGGAGCAGATGCTAGGCAGTGATGCAACCTGTGTTATTTACTTAGGCCTCTGTAGTGACCTCAGTGGCTTACAGACAAAGGATAACGTATCTGGAGGTAGGTAGCATGCTGATACTTTCTTTATTCAGTCCTTTTACTTTTGTTGCAAACAAGCTCCTGTAATCATCTTGTGCAGAGCAACAGGGGAACTGTGTCTTTTTAGCGTAGTTTCAGATGGAGGGAGGAAAAAAGCCCCCAAAGAACTGATTTGAGTTTGGTTTTTGTTTTTGTACCAATATAACCAGGAACGTTTAGAAGCCATGATGCGTCGGTCCCTTGAACGCAGCCAGCAGCTGGAACAGAAGCAGAAGCGATGGTCGTGGGGAGGAGCACTAGCTGCAGGCTCAGGAGGGAGAGACGGTGAGTGAAACAGGCTGCCTGCATTGCAGATCTTGAAGTGCAAAATGTATGAGGTTGTGGAGATAGTAAGGATGATGCATTTTATAGTTAGGGTGGTACTATAAGGGCTATTGCCTTAGGGCGTGAATAAGTGCTTTGTAATTGCTTGCCAGGCTTGCTCTCTCTAATACCTTCTGGGGAGAAAGGTTACTCATAACTTCAGGAATGCAGATAATTTTCATAGAGTAACCAGAATCTGTTTGGAAGATGCTAAAATTAAGAATTATGCTCTCTCTCCCTTATTCTCTTCCCCCGCATTGTCTTCCCACGCACACAGTTAGCAAATTTAATATTCGCCAAAGGACTGAGTGCTGTCTGAGCCTTGCAAAAAAATGATCTGGTTTTGTTTCGTACTTCTAAAAACCTGACGGGAATTTCTAGATGACTATGCAGCATGTGTAGTTAAAAATAGTTTCATTTTTTTTTCTCCCCACATACTTTTTGTTGCCGTTCTTTTTGATTTGGCTTCAGAACAAATTCTTTTTACTACATAATCAATCATGTACTGCTTTTATATTTAAAAAATAGGCATATTTTCTGTTTTAAGTTATTTAACTTATTTAAATTTGTCAGATTGGAGTAAACTGATGTTATGGAGAAAAATGTCCATGTTTACATGATGGTGAAATACGACAGTTACTCTCTTAAACAGTGTGTAAATATACTTCACTCTAAAAAGGCAAACTGTTTCATATGATAGTTTTTACAGTATGCCATCAAAAAAGCCAGGAAATCCAATAAACATGATAATAAAAGAAGTCTTTGATGCTCTGAGAAAGAAACCAGTTTGTGATGCAGTTTATGCTTAATTCCAATTCCCCCAACTTAATCAGTAATTACTTTCACCTCTTTTTGCTCTGATTTCTCTGCTGTGTAGGTGAATCAGAAAATACCCCACCCCCTGTTCTAGGTTTAGCTGCCAACACCCTTCCTCCAGACCCTGTGACCTCTACTGCTCCTGCTGATTCCTTCAATGGTATTTCAGAGAATCACAGTGCCATTGTGTCTTGTTTATAACTGTTCTAATCACCGTAATCCATCCACTGATCTTGTCCTTCCTAACCACTATTTTCTTATTATTTCAGTCTGATACTCTGCAGCATTACCCTTAGCGATGTGGACCCAGTGTCTTTTTAATTTCCTTTTAATTTTGCCATGGTGGAGCAGTGCATGCCTCACATTCCAGCACAATAGAGGCATTTCATCATTTTCTCACTAAATGTAGACTTATACCGCTCAGACTCTCATCTCTGTTAATTCTATGGGTGCTATGTGTTTGTGTCCGTATAAACATAGTTGTGTGTATCTTTGACAGTTCTAATGGACATGTACAGGTATAGGTGCTGTTGAAAGAAATTTCAGTTGCATGGTATGAGAAAATGAATTATAGAGACCATGTTTTGTCAAAATAGTCTTCTTTTTCCATCTCGAGGGCCCTTTTCTGCAATATGTTAAGAACAAACGAATTTGGTATGAACAGACGTGCTATGTTTTCAGCATCCTGAAGTGGACTTTGGCCAACCTGGTATTTGTAAAAAACTCAAGTAGTTGATTTTGTTTGGGCAGTTGTGATTTAGATTTTCTTTATATTGTTATATAATTTTTAAAAATCATTATTCCCATAAGGGACTGTGAAGTAGATGAGTCCTCCTAAATAGAATGGATTACCTATAGGATCTCTAATTTTGACTGAAGATGTGCTTAGCATTTTGAAAACAGAACAGAGCCTGTGCTTTTAAGAACTAGGTTCTTTCTCTCCCCTCCACAAAGGAGGAGTATGTTTGGGTGTTACTCTTGCAGAATGCACAGTAAATGTTTTTCTGCCTGTCCTGTGCAAACACTTGAATTTTTGTGTTAGTTGTTGCTTACAGAGGAAGTGACTTGGATATGCAACTGATGTTTCGCAGCATACCAGAATTATACCTGCTTTCTTTTAAAAAGGCAAATACAGAGAGTGGTGGTGTTTGCTGTAGTAGACAGAGGCAAGTCTTGCAGACCTCACTGAGGTTTTGGTAGATGTTGAGGGAATGCAGAAACTTAGGGGCTGCAGAATTAGGGCCACATAGGTCTGTAGAGGAAAATATTTTTTGGTTTTTTTTAAGAACTAAGATTCAAATTTAAGAGAAATAGCATCTTATGCTTTTAGATTCTGAGCATCATGCAGTGATCATCATATACTAGTACACTGTGGTGATACTTGAATAACATTTTTGTGCCATTCAGCTGAGTAAATGGCAAGGTTGGGAATACGTATTGTGCTCAAACAATACCAAAAAGCTACTTTTTTGGTTTTGCTTTTTTAAAATATTCTTGAGCACAAAATGATAAAGCCAAATGGCTGTCATTGAAAATCATTAAGACAGTGAGTTCTCACCATGCAAACACACAAGTGTTTGTTATTTCGTTTTCATATTAGAATAATAACTGAGATCTGCCTCAGCTCTTCCAGACTGAGAGGGGGAAGGGAAATGGAGGTGAGGAGTTCCCAGTTGTCACATGTGCAGTTCATTTTCTTTAGGTAATGAATATATTTATGTTTTTCTGCTTGTGCTAGTATAGAATATCTTGTATCAGAATGACTTCATTCATTCAGACCTGATGTATAATTATTTGCCTGTGGCAGCATAAAAGCCTGTTGTAAAACTAGAGTGTCAAATTCACAAGCAGAAAAGTTGCATCCCAAAGCATGTCTTATAAAGTGCTGGTCCTCCAGCAGTCAGAAAGAGCTCATCTCATGCCTTAGTGCTGTGGGCTGTGGCAAGGGCCACAAGTACAAATGCGAGGTTAATTTTTGGAGTTTATCAAAGCTGTGATGTGAATACAAATATCTTCAATGCGTCTCTCTGCAGCATGTGACAAACTTTCAGCTTCTACAATGAATCTGCCAAAGCAAATGGAATCGCCAATCAGTAAGCGCCTCTCCTCCTCCACAGCGGCAATAACACATTCCCCTGACAGAGGCAAGTGAATACACTGGTCTTCTACCAGCAGAAACTCTCCTTCTGCTTAAAGCACTTCTTCTTGTCCATATAGCTGTGTAACTCGTTTACCTTGTTATTACAAAAAACTCAAATGTTTGAGGGGTTGTAGGTTAATGCAACAAAATAGTTCTTCAGCCTTTCCCAAGACAGTGCTGCCGTACTGGCGGCCCCAGTCCAGCAACAAACACTGTGGGGGTTTTTACCATTTCCTTTTCATTTTTTGATACTCAAGCAAACAGTGTTGTAAGTACCTGCTGCGACTGCAGCAGTTTCCTACAACTGTACAGCTTCTAGTCTTCTAGCCAAATGGTGAAAAACAAGCACACCAAACATGTGGCTTGACTATAGCCATGGGATGTACCATGGGCAGAAGTACATCCGGTGAGCCACCTAGGAGACTTCAATCTGATGACCGGAGTTGTAGAGCCCTTTAATTTGATTTGAAACACTGATCCCTGAGAGGCTCAGCAAAAGATGATCATCTTGTGGGATTAGTGCTTACTAAACACTATTGAGAGGACTGCAGGGTTTATCCCACTGTGAACTCTTTGGGGTTTTTTTGCTTGTTTTATCTTTTTTCCACCCCTCTTCCCCCCGACTTTTATTTCTCAATAGAGTTTAAATATATATGTTGACTGAAATAAGTGACAGTGAAGGTTTGTTTCTAGAAAAGAAGATAGATGAAAAGAGAAGGTAAATTCACTTTCATTTCTGAATTGTTTAATGAAAACTCATCAATAGCTTTGAGGTTAATGTGATAGATGGCTATAAATTATATATATACACACAAACGTAATAGGAACATAAATATCTGTCTTGTAGTTGATGCTTATATTTATGGAGCAGGAAGACATGCAGGCATATGGTGTAAATAAAACTTATATAACGCAGTGAGGCTGCAAATTTTAAATGCAGTCCCAGCACAGTTGGCACATTGGTGAGTAGCTGTGCTCATATACTAAGTGTTTCACCTTTTCTGCTGGGGAACAAGGCTGACCTTTTTCATGCTGAGTCATGAAAGCAACCATTTTGCAGATGGAACATGCCTCTGTAAATGCAAAATGCAACATGATCTAACCATACTATATTTACTGTTCACATGGGAAAAGAATTGAAGATGATGCAGAAGCTAGAAGCTTTTTTTCAGAGGGAATGAAAATTATCTTTAAATGGTTTAAATCTCAAACACTTCAAGATTTTTTTTTTCATTTTATTTAATCATTTCATCCTTTTTTTTGTTATTTTAAGGTAACATTGTTTTATTTTTTTTGCATTAAATTTTACTTTATTTGCTCCCATCCTTCAGCTCACCGCATGCATCTTAGTCCAATGGAAAACTTTATTGTCTCGCGACTGCTGACTCCCACACAGTCATCTTTAGCCAGAAGCAGAAGTACATTAATGCTTTCTGAGCAGTACAATAATTCAGGTAAAAATGTGAATTACTCACTTTGAAATGGTTAAGGTATGGTTTTGGCTGCATTTCAGCAGTTGCTGAAAGAAATGGAGTGCTATGAGCTAAATGACAATTTATGCGATAGTACAAAATCAACCATAACCTAAGTTGTTGTTTGTGATAGCAGTGTATTTAAAAACCTGAAAAAACACATCATCTTTTCTGTCTTGTTCTGAATGTGTTTTCTAAAAGGACATATTAATTAAAAAAAAACTGGCAAAATCACTAAAACCTTAGCTGATGGAAACCTAATTTTATTCATTTAAGAAACAATTTTTTAGACCACAGTGCAATACCTCTTAGAGGCTTTATTTGATATAACTAATGTAATCCCCTTTCATGCCCAAATACTATGTAGAACAAAGATCCCAATGCACCATCTGAGCCTTAATTATTTTTACCAGGGTTCCATTTCTTTGCTGTTAAATTAATTTTTGCCTTTAATTGTGTGACTGTGTGTGTATATTTTTATATATGAGTGTGTGTGTATGCACACATATAAAATGATATTTACTTAGGGGAAAAAACAGAGACACAGATAGGAAGATGTCGGTTCCAGAGATTATTGATTTTTAAGAAACTAAAAATTAGGGATGGTAGTTACTGTTCCTGTCTCTAAATGACAATCTAATAAAATACTTGTTTTGCAAACATCTACAAAACTAATTTTTCCAGTCCTACAAATACTTAGGCAAGTGTCTGATTTCCTGAGTAGCTCTTACTTACAAAGCTATACTTGCCACAGTGTTTGCTGAAACAAAAGTTTTAACTGCTGTTTTTACTTCTGTTAAACAAGAAAACCCACCCCACTCCAAACCCCACACCCAATGCCTATCTACAAAAAGAAACACTTCTTTCTAGTTAAATGGCAAAAGACTGATCATCTTTATGATACTTTCATGTACCACATTTGAAATAGGTCCATATCCTTCATCTGTGCTTTTAATACAAAGCTATTTAAAAATTAATTGCAAAGTAAGCCTACTTTCCTTTGTGTTTTACTTCCTTTTTTGCAGTGCATAGGGACATGAAATATTGAATGCCTCTAAAATTACTTCCCTTCATTCTTCATTAAAAGCAGGATCTATTGGAAGCAGAAATGTTGTCATACTGTACTTGGCCCATGAGAAACTTCCCAGTTTACCTAGTTTCTGCTCAGGGATCACCTGCTGCTAAAGCTGAACAGAAGCCAATTTTAAATTAGATTGATGTATTTTGCTTAAAATTTTGAGGTGATTGCTGGGGCCCACCTACAGATGTTGTTTTCTGTGTTTAACTTGATATTGAAAAAATCAATAGGGGCTTCCTTTATCCTTCCTCACTTGTTTGTAAGCTCCCAGCTTTATCTCCCTCTTCACTACAGTGTCTTTAAAGTAACAATGGCATGCGTGACAAGGATACCATTTGACCTGCAAACTGCTTTTTCCCTGATCTAAAACAAGAGTCTTGATTCTGGGAACAGCTCTCTGAACCAGCATACTCTTGTCATTTCCTCACAAAGCAATCAGGCTGTAGCACAGGTTGCAAACAGCATCGGTGCTCACAGTGGCCATTGACAGCTCTGTCAATAATTGCCAGCAAAAGAGCTGAGGGAGATCTGCCATTTCTTGTCTACTTCTGTCCATAGAAGTAGCATCCTGAAGAGGGTTCTTCTTTTTCAAGAGCACATACTGTGCCTCATGTCATTACGTTTGGGTCAAAATTTCCCTGCTTCCGTGTTTTCTATAAGATTAGAAATGAGGAGTCTCAATTTAAGACACTTTCTCTAGCATAATGCATTGTTAATGTTGCTTTTGAGTCAAGATATTCAGACAAACAGTTGTTATTGGACACACAAGTTTGTTTTGTTTTTTACAGTTATAGTTGAAATACTGACCTTTAACAGCTTTTAAGTTTCTGGACATTTTTATTAATATTCAGTGAACTTTTGCCAACTTTCTGGAAAATCATTCAAAGAATATACAGGTCCAATTAAACTTACAAGCATACAAAAAGACTTCATAAGGAATTCTCTAGGACTGTCCTTAATAAAAAATATTGGAAATGCGAATTCCTTTACATTTGAGCATAATTACTGTTTTTCCAAAGTCAATATCCTTCTTGACTTTTGTTGGATAATACTGGAAGCACACCGCCACATGGTTACAATTATTGTCTGTCTTATAAAGCATATACTCTATTGATCAATGTGTATGTAAAAGTTTCATCTCACAAGGCAATGTGAGCAAAACTTAGAGTATCCTGTTAAAACAAACAAACCTTTTCTTACTGCAAATAAAAAAAAAGTACCCAGAAAGAGTTGCCCTGGTAAGCTGTAATGCATATCTTACACTCAAACTGATCACAACACAGCACTGAACACAATAACTGCAAAATTGATAGTACAGCAGCATTTAATTTAGGTTTGAGTTTAGTTTTTTTTATTTAAGTAATATTTTGAAAGTCAGCTAAGGTATTTAGGAGCCTTTGCTATGCTTAGGCTTTAAAATAAAATCACTACTTTTCTGTCACCTTTCCTATTTTGTAGTATTTGTGCAAAAGTCACCCAACTAGAATTGATTTCTGGTTTTATGATATGCAAGTGAAGTCAGACTTTTCATAAGAAAAGAAAATCAGTCATAGTCAAGTGATTCAAAAGGTGTATGAGTAAAAAGAGACATTTTATAGATAGTTTTAAAAAAAATAAACCAAACTTCATGTAATGTTACTTTTGGTTAAGGCATTTTGTAGTAAACATGGGAACATATTAACCAAACTTCATGTAATGTTACTTTTGGTTAAGGCATTTTGTAGTAAACATGGGAACATATTACATGATGTGATCTTTTGAAACACTGTAGAAATACCCTTGAAAACTACCTTTGAACATTATTACTTAAAAGTGTACCGTTTTCTCCTCTCCTTTACTTCCTCTGTCTGTGCTCCCTTTTGCTCTTGCTATTGTACTATAACTCTTTAGTATTCCATATCTGTCCTCGTGTAGCACCAGCTAGTCCTCTTAAATCTCCCTACAAGCCTTCCCCTACCCGAAGCACCGACAGAAAGAAGGCAACTTCACCCTCCACTTCCGATGCTGTGAAAGGGGCAGCTGCAGCTGAAGCTACTCAGGTGGGTTTAAAATGGTTTTCATTTCACCTCCGAGTAAACTGCTGCGGCTTCTGGTTGTCACCTTTCCCTTTACATTCATTTTTATGAAATGCTACCTCTACAGTAAGGAAGTAAGCCTCCGGATGCATTTGTTATGTGCTCCTTTTTAACAGCAGCTTAATACCTTCCTTCTCCTGGGGATCAGTAGTGAGAGGTGGTATTTGGAATGGCCACACCCTGATTTTCAGGGAAATGAGATTTCTGGCACAGAAGTGTATGTTTCTGGACTTACATGTAACTTCTGGGAATGGGGATGACAAATAAATCTCTCTACTGAGCATGGCTATCTGGTCTTGCCGGTTAATTAACAAGCTTTATGTATTTCATAAACTTGCCAACAGTATTGATAATGACTCTGTTTTATACCAAAAGCTTAACTCTTTCTGTGGACATTTTTAATGCTGTTTGCTTAAAAGGTGCATTATTGATCCACTGTAATTTCCAGAAAAGCAAAGTCAAGTCATTCACCTTTGCCAGTGTACATAGTGTAAGCCATGTTTAAACAAACAAAAAAAAAAGTATGCCAGGGCTGTAAAATTTGTATAAGGGCCTGCATAGAATCATAGAATCATAGAATGGTAGGGGTTGGAAGGGACCTCCAGAGACCATCCAGTCCAACCCCGCTGCAGAAGCAGGTTCACCTAGATCAGGTCGCATAGGAACACATTCAGGCAGGTGTTGAAGACCTGCAAGGAAGGAGACTCCACACCTCCCCTGTGCAGCCTGTGCCAGGGCTCCCTCACCTGAACAGTAAAATAACTTTTTCTTATATTTAGATGGAACTTTTTGTGTTGCAGCTTCATCTCATTACCTCATGTCCTGTTGCTAGATACCATAGAAAAAGAGATGCCCCAATCTCCTGACACCTGCCATTTAGATATTTGTAAATATTAGTAAGATCCCCCTTCAATCTCTTCTTTTCCAGACTAAACAGTCCAGTTCCCGCAGCCTTTTCTCATATGCAAGTGAGGGAACCAAAGCCGGGAGCTAAAAATTTGAATAGTGTCTCTTAGGTGTGATTCACAGCGCTACGTCCAGCAGCATTTTTGTGAGGTGCTGTAGATACTGAGGTGTTGTAGGAGCATATATGACTTTGAAAACTCCATTCAGTTCTGTGACCCACCCCAAGAACTCTTGCAGAGGCTCTGATCTGGTGTTACCTATCTGCAACTTCTGTATTATGTCCATGCAAGATGTGGTGAGGGGAGTTGTAGAACGTGAAGTAAACTTGCACCTCAGTTGTGAGCTGGTGTGTAAATAATGTTTCTCTTAAATGTATGTTACGCAAATCTGTTTGTGTGCCATCTTGTATATATATATTTTTTTACTTGTATATATACTTTTTGTGTATTATACAAAATTGCAATATAATACTTTTTACATGAAATAATTATTGTAATATAATACTTTTTAATGTCTTTGATCCTAATTATGAAAACTAAAATGACCTGTGCTTCTAGACTGAAAAGATAAAGAAAGAGAAGAGACCGACAACACCTGTTTCATCATCTGGTATGGGATCTCCTCTAAGAAGGTCTGATTCTCCTGCTGCCATGTCCAGAAGATCTGCATCACCTGCGACACCTAAGTATGCTTTTCTTGTTAGTGGTCCAATACTCCGTGAGCTTCTTGTTTACCTATAAAGGAGACATAGATTCTTGAGGAACTCTCTTCGAGATGTTATATAAAGTCTAGTTAATTTTAATTATACATACACACATATGCAGATGGAGAACTGTAAATGAACAGAAGTATTACATGTAAGATTGTGTAGACACTTTTTTGTGTAGAGACACTTTTCTGCCTTTTCTCCCTCTTTCGACATTATCACGGTGCGTTTCATAATTCATGTGAAAGTTTTTTTAACATTTATGTTTAATCATGCCTTTGTTTCATTTGGTTTTGAAGAAGATCTGCCTTATGTGAAAACATGTACAGAACACGAATACTAACTGGAAATTCCAGCATTTAAAATAGGCATTTCCTATTGCTGGCATGACCATATGGTTTCATACATATACTTAACTATGCATCATCTAGACTGTCGATTTTAATCTTTGCTTATTTGCACACCTCTGTGGGTTTGTTGCTTTTTGTTGAGGTTTTTTTTTTCATACAGAATTGTGGACCCGTAGCATATTCTGGCTTACTAGCAATTGAGTTGCTTTTCTTAGTTGTCTTTTGCGGACACTCAAAATTGTAGTCTATGTACCACAGCTTCCAACTCACAAGTCGAAGTAAATGTGTTTTCAGCTTTCTTAGAACAGGATATTGTCTGGCTCAAATGCAGAAGTACGCTAAAGTAGTCATAGTCTACGGTAGTTGTTTGGTTTGGTTTTGCCCTAGTCCCTGTTCATGGGTCCTGCTTCTGTCTTGAAACTTCTTTTGTGTCTTTTGATTTATTGTTTTTTTAATATGAACCTGGCCATATTCTGAACCAGTCTTGATGATCCTCTTTCTGACAAATTTCTTCTGCCTCAAAAACTAGCTGCCATTCCTTTTCCACGTCAGCTCTGAGTGAATACCCCTCTAATGGAGGATGATTTCATGTGCGAATCTGGTGTTAGACAAAATACAGGAAACCATCCAAATCTGGGCATTCTTTCTCTTTTAGACATCACCTTGCATACAACTGTGAAACTGCAATTCTTGGTTCATATTATAGAGCTAAAATTCTCAAACTTTCAATGTAAAATGTCATCAGAATCTCATCTATGTAAATTTTGCAAAGAATGAGGTTATATAAAATGTTTATGACAATCAGCTTTTTGTCACTTCAGTTTTTAGCAGATCATTGTCTAGTGGTACTCCATAGCATGCAGAGAAAAGTTTAAACTATAAACATTTCCATTACTCAGCAAGCACTGATATTCCCTGTTCAGACTGTATCTTTTGTGTCACTTGCCATAGAAGATGTAATGACAAATATTTAGTTAAGCAAAAACAGGGCCACAAAGATGATTAAGGGAGTGGAGCAACTCGGGGGAGACTGAGAGGTGATCTCATTAATGTTTACAGATACATGAAGGGTGGGTGTCAGGAGGGTGGAGCCAGGCTCTTCTCAATGGTGGCCAATGACAGGACAAGGGACAACGGGTACAAGCTGGAACTTAAGAGGTTCCAAAGAAATACAAGGAAAAATTTCTTCACTATGAGAGTGAGGGAGCACTGGAACAGGCTGCTCAGATGAATTGTTGAGTCTCCTTCTCTGGGGACATTCAAAACCCACCTAGTTAGTCCTGCTATGGCAGAGGGGTTGGACTAAGGTTCCAACCTTATGATTCTGTGATTCTGTGAAATGATCAGTGAGAAATGGGTTGCTGAGAGTGAAGCACATTTTGATGTCTTGGGCAGACATTGAAAAGGTTGATATAGCTCATCGTAGGGACATCTAGGGAAGAAAAAAGGAAAAGCTTTTGTGAAATACACAGATGTTCAGTGCTTCGTGAAAAAAAGTATGTCCAATCTAAATTTGTAGCATCAATATCTATAAAAGGTTAGGCAAAGATGAACACCTTTTCCCCAGAGGTGCAAATTATGAGAAACTTTTTATATTAAGAAGTTTTCCTGCCTGTAAGGAATATCAACTATTGGTTTTAGAGGAAGATGCAAATGATGCATGGAGGAATTAAGACTACTGGTGAGTTTCTCTATGACTGTGTTACATAGTAGTTATCCTACTTTTTTCTTTTTTCCTCCCTCTCTTCCTCAAGAAAATCTTGAGAATCTATGAGAGATACAGTAAATAGAGTTTAAATCCCATGTTTATTACTGATTGCAGAAAGACAGTTCTGCTTTAGCACTCTTGAAACTTCCACTCAGAAATTTAAAATGAAAAAAAAAAATAAAAGGCATCCTGATAATCACATTATATTATTATATAAAGATATCCATTTTTTTGCACAATTCAAGTGACAGGTAACAATCTCTCTGGGCGGTAGATTTAAATAAAGACAGTCAAGATTTTGGAACCTTCCTTTAGATTGTTTAATCTTACCTTTTTATTTAAAATTTTTTGTTTTAAAATTAACTAATTCAGTATTGTTTTAATACAACTAAATGTGTAGACAAATACTCATTCTCCTTGAAAATCTAGAAATCTTTTACAAGTTGAATCCTTCTCCTTCCAGCACACCACATGGCCCAAAAAAACACTTTGGAAGAAATAAAAATATATTTTGTGCAGCCTTAGCAGTTAGTTATCCTGCATAGCACCTTAACTTTGAAAGCTGTTGAGGAAGGACTCAAGCATGACCAGTGATTTAGATGATAATTAGCTGCATGCATTTTTCTTCTTCAATGTGACTTGACATTCAAGTTTTCTTGGTGTTGCCCTAGTTGCTAGTTCTTCACAGTCATCGTGGCTTGTGAGTGGTAGTTGCTTGTCATCTTATGTTATTTCATTGTTTATTAATTAAAAAGCTCTTTTTATCTTGAGCAAAGCAACTGAAACAGGCTCAAACAAGATGACAAAACTTCAATCTAAAGAGAGACAGAGATTGATGGCAGAATAGATTCTCAGTGATTACCTAAATAAAAATGCTTGTATTTTTAAGTTTTACTGAGAAAGCAAAAAAAGATCAGCCTAAAAACATAATGTCCAAGACAAAATGAGGAAACAGATGTGGACCTAAAAAGGAAAAAAAAACCAAGTTAGTAAGTAAAACCAAGGAACAAATTAAAAGCTTGAAGATATTTGAACAAGTAAATATATCAAGAAATATCACACAAGAAAGAGACCCCGAACTGTTGTTTTGAATCCAGAGTGGATTGTCTTGAATTCAGTATGGATCAATTTGACAGAGATGAAAGTTAGTGGATTAGAGAACTGGAGTAACTGAGAAATTACCTTTTATTTTTACAATTGCTATTGGATACTGATTGTGTAAAGAGCTCCTGTTCTTCAGGTCTTTCACAACATCAATAATACCAGGAGTTTTGGTAATTTTTTTTTAATTCTTTATCTTCAAAGATCTATACATTAATCAGTTTATTCTTTCAGTGTCCCTCAGAGGATAGCTAAGTGTCCTATCTTATAGATCGGCAAAGCAATAAAGCTTGCGTCCTTCACGTGTCCTTTGGGTAAATACTGCCTTTGAAATCAGTGGGACCTGACTGAATCCAGGAAGTAGGATTTAGTTTTGTCTTCAGATAAACCATAGTATAAGCCAGTGAATAATAATGGAAAGCTCTGACAAGCCTGTGTTACGTTATTTTGCCAAAGCAATAGATCTTATGAGAGGGACAAAGGGGCAAAGGGAAAAGGGACTGCAGCTCTGCTGCTGAGTGGTGGTCTTGTTCCATTTCCAGCTCCCAGCCTGTGTCAGCGGCCTTTGCTCCCAGTGTCACTAACTGAACATGGAACTTGAAGATTCTTTTTGGTGATGACCTACGACAGCTTTTGGGACTCACTTTCACATCAGAAATGCACGTGCTCAAATTGCAGAATAACGATGAATAAGAACCTAGAGTAGTACAAAAGAGACAAAAATGTTGAACACAACCTATTAGAAAAGTGTCTGCATGTGGTGAATTCCTCACAGAAGTAGTTTCTGTGTCCTGCAGTGACCTAGTTTTAGATTTTATTTGAGATGCTACATTTACTACCCTTGATCTTTTCTTTTTCCTGCAGAGATTAAAACATTGGGTAGAATGTTGGATCAAGACTATTTTGAGGATTTTTGCAGCAGCCAACTGCAGAAATGGGCCAGGTCAAGATTTTGAAAACATATGTAGTATGTACATTTGTAATAATGCAGCTATCAAAATAATTATTCGATAGACTTAGGCTGAGTTTGTGCTTTTTTAAAGAAAAGTAAAAAAAGAAATGAATCTGTCTCTGGCTAGAAAAGATCAAAACCAAGAGCGAAAAGAAACTGCTTTTGAGAAAACGTCACAGATGGCAGAGGAAAAATGTCAGACCCCAGGAATAGCTCGTGATCACAGCAATCATAGAAAGCAGGGTTGAGAGTGTGCACATCCTTGGTGTGGTTTCAGCAGAGCTTTTGTTGAATTAATAGGGAGATTAAAAAAAATGAATTCAGCATTGGCATTGTGGCAGATTTCTGATTTACAGTCAGCCTTCTGAACTGCTGCAGCCAATGATCTGTCACATCTGGCTTTTCAAGAAAACATGCTGTTCTCTCCTTGCTGTTTATGGATGTGACCTCTGGTTTGTGTGCTACATCATTTTTTCTGCTTAGCAAAACTAGGCTCAGAACCCCTCTTGTACTCTTCCTGAGACATTCTTCTGCAATGTGGGCGTATCCTTCTTTTAATTAAATAAGAGCCATTGTAATTTAAGGACCAATGGATCCTCAGGCCTGATAGAGGTTCTTGCAGCATATCTACAGGTCACAATGAGAATGACTTCTTGCAAGGTGCTTCCCCTATGTCAACCCAGCACAGTTAGGGGAGAAAATGAATGCCTCCTGGAGGGAGGCAGATGCTTCCTGTTCTTAACGTATTCCTCTGTAAAACTAAGTGACCAGGATGAGTGAACTTTTCAGACAGCTCAAGTGCTGCCACTTTTGGGATTTTGGCTGTTTGTCATCTTAGTTCTCTGATCCTCATCAAGCACTCTTCTTTGTTCCCACATTCTTACAAAAGTTTCATTACTTCCCTTTCCTTTCCTCCAAAGGCAAAAATAAAACATTTTTTTAAAACAGAAACCAAGCTCTAAGCAAGTATTTATACACTTTCCCTTAATAATCCTACCTTTCTGTCTTCTCAATCAAGCTTGTCCTTTTCTGGAGAAAAGTAGCATCCTTTGAATACCATTAGGAGGATTGTTTTTTTCCAGTAGTAGTTCTGCTGGTGTCTAGGAGTGTTAAAAATGCTAAGTTGACAGTATGTTTTAAGCAAAAGGGGGGAAACAGTGTTCATTTATTGGATGCCAGTGGAAAGCACTAAATTATTTAAAATTCCTGATAAATGATTGTTATTCCTGATGGACTTCCTCAGATTTTCACTTCTTGCACTGCATCATTGTCATCCTTGCAGCAATCAGTCTTTTACATGCTTCTTCCTTTAAGCTGCTTTAGAAGAAACAACACCATACTTATTTCTTGTTCTTCTGGCCAAAGAGCTGTAAGAAAAAAAAATTATGTTGGTCTGAAAGTTCAAAGGTGCATCACTTAAATAATACATTCAGCATATGTTTCTTGTCCAACAGGTAAGTTGTACAGCCAGTCTGCTCTGATTCCTATGCAGCTGAAGATACATAGCTGTCATGACTAGACACCTTCCTACCAACCTCTTTAATTTGATTGTCATGTCTTTATTAAGAGAACAATTCCTTCTGTGCTAGTACTACAGATGACTCTGCCCTAGTTATGTGAGTGTTTTGCTCCTCCCGTCACAAAAGTTAAACAAAAAGCATTGCAAGGAATGTGTGGTAAAGTTGGAAATGTAAACCAAAGACAGCAAGAAGTAACTTTGAAGAAATGTCTGATTAGCAAGAAGCATCCTCTGTGCTGCAGAGAAACATAAGAAAAAGGTTGTCTGCTTTTTATTTACATGTTATGTCTTTATGAAATGCAGAAGGAAATGACTAATAGTGAGGCACATACAAGACATATGTATATAGGGGCATCTTGAAATATCTGCCTTTGTCTTTAGGAGGGGCGGAGAGTCTCACACACATAGAATCTTAGTCCATCTAAATCCTAAAGAGAAAACTAAAGACAAAGCTAAAACCAGATTGGATCAACACCAATCAACTTTATTGGCTTCCATTGCTGTTTCTTACAAGAGTTGGAAACGGAGTTACCTGTCCACATTGTCCAAAGCCTGTTTTTGTCAGGGAGCAGGAGGAGCAAGCTGCCCTGCAAGACAGGATGAGCCAGGAGCCATGGATGGCAGCAGGGCAGACAACTACAGGGATCTCATCCCAGAGCAGACAAAAGGCAACCAGGGCAGGTCTGGTGAAAGTGATCAGGGTCAACAAAGAGGCCAGTGAGAGCCAACAGAGGCCTTACTGAGAGAGGTCTGAGGTGAAGCAAGGACATCAGGTCAGGATCAGCAGGTTGGAAGGCCAGGAACAGGCTTACTTACAGCTTAGCTCAGGCAAGGACCTGATCTGACAGGCTGTTGACAGGCAGCTCCTGACAGGCCTGCAGGCAGAGAATACCTGAGCTGAACTTCAAATGTAGTTGGGTGCTACTGCTCCATCAGCTCAAGGGCTTTTGGAGTCAGATGGCTCTTCAGTGGGAGTCAAAAGGTACGGCTGGTGCAATACTCTGCAGTTTTCCTCCCCACAAACCAACAGCTATGTATGAGCTCCCTGTATTCTGGCGTCGCAGTCTCTTTCAAGTGCAGCACCATATGGTGCAAAAGAACCCTTTCTTCTTCTGAATCTGTGAATTGGTGGGGAGTTGAAAGACATTTAGTTGTTATGGCCTGCTCTGTAATGCAAATGTTGTTCCAGTTATAATAACCTCTGGCCACCCGACACTGTAGTTAGACCTTCAGTCCATTAATTTTCAGCCATTGTCCATGTTTCTCATGCTTGTGGTCTGCCAGAATGACAGTATAGTACAGAAAAGATGTTACAGTGTATGAAACTGTGTTGCATAGATGAGAAAAGTGATAGGGGAAAGTACATTTATATCATAAGCGTATCCATAACGAAGGTTACAACTGCATGTGTGATGTTCACTTAAATGTGGGATTATTTATTCTAATAGAACTCTCATAAGTCATTATTTTAAGACTGTATTCTCTTTACTTCCATACTACTTAGTCACACAGGCCAGCCTTTCTTAACGTTACTATTATTTAGTGCTAGTTACTGGTGTTAATGTAAAACAATGAATGGTGTTTGTGTGTAGCTTTAAGTTTCCCGGTAATCTGTTCTTTTTAACAGGTGCGCTTTTTAATGTGCAGCTATTTGCAGTTAATAATAAGTAACTTCACCCTTCCGCTTTCCCAGGGCTGACTTCAAGGTTGCCATTTCACCTAAAGCATGCAACAGCCAAAGGAGCAGCCGGCTGCATTGCTGCTGCCTGTTGCCGTCAGCATGAGCGTAGCTATGTAATAGGCTGTAGGGGCTGAGCTTTGAGCGTCAAGCCTGTTGTGTTGGTGTTGATTAAAGCACCGACTGAAACAGCAGAGCTGACTGTACAATGGTTTGGTTTCTGTCTCTTTACCTACATAGTATATGGTGCTATTTTTGGAAAATTGGATACTATTGGAAAAAAGACTGTGTTTGACAAAGCAGTAGACAGATGAAAGTGCCACACTACAACTTATTATAATTTCTGTAGACAGAAGGCAGCCAGAGCTTTGCTTTATATGTTGAGAAGGACTATTGGGTAAGTCACGTTGACAAAATGATTATGAAATGGCCATTACTAAAATAAATGGCTTTTACGTAGTCCAGGATTTCCTGTCTTGCCTCTAACTCGGATAGCCTTCTTGGTCTTTTAAACTGAGAATTTTCTGCATGACAGTACCCTCTGTTTTGGGTTCTGATTGCTTGCATCAGGTGGTTTTGTGCAGTATTGTGCAAAGCAACTAATAGTCCGATGTAGCCAGAGACGAGAAAAAGAACAATGTATGTGAACGATATATGTGAAGATGGAGTTTGATTCCAAACTATGTAACTTACGGCCTGTTTTGGTTTTTATTCTGCCTCATCAGGACAGTTGCAAAGTCTTATCCTCAGTCTCCTAAAAATGCCAAACAATATCCAGCTTCTCCTGTGAAGCATCGTGCCACTTCTAATCTCAACCAGGAAACTCCTAAAAAGAAAGCAGACAAGGAGAAAGAAAATGTCAGTCATCCAAAATCTCCAGGAGCACGCACTGATGAGGCAGGCCAAGTGGCTTCTGAGAAGCATGTGCCTTCTGCATCAAAGACTGAAAGTAATGAAGGTAAGTCTCACTGCAAAAATACATTGCACGATGTCATGGGTTCCTGGAGCTTTTAAACAGTTGATGACCTGTTCTTTTCAAGAAGCTGCTAAGTCATAGGCTTATGAGAATGTTTAAATGTACATACTGTAACCAGTAAACAAATAGTTTCCACTGGGACTATGCACGTATGAAAAAGGTTTGTTAATAAAGATGTGAGATTGCTGAAATCCAGGGGATACCCTTACCTGTCCCATATTCTATCTGCTGCAAATGCTGAGCTATGCTTTGGAAAAGCGAAGGTGCCACATCAGTGTGAACTAGGCCCATTTCAGTCTCTGTGTGGGTATGAAAGTGTTGTGCACTCTGTGTTCCTTGCCAACTTTCCACCCTTGGTCATCTTCTCCTAGGAAAGATCACAGCAGGAACAACTGATGCAGAGGAAGCTTCGAAAATTCTAGCTGAAAAAAGACGACAGGCCCGCCTGCAAAAAGAACAAGAAGAGAGAGAGAGACAGGAAAGAGAAGAACGAGAGAGGTATCTTTATTGATCTGTGAAAGTTATTTACCTAAGAATTCAACTTGTTTCATTGAAGATGCTTGAAACTGTGGTAGTTATAAAATGAAGGTGGGAGCTCACATGTAAATGTTAATTTCTGTCAATTCAGACTTGTAATTCATTAGTCTCTTGCAGTCTTTATGACTAGTGAAGTTAGAAAACAGTAACTTGACCTCTTTTAAGAGGCCTGAATAAACTACTACTCATCCAAATACAGTGTGAACATACCTGAAGTATGTTATATTGTAAAGCAGTGTTTGAGACTGTTTTAAATAAGCTAGTCTTTAAAACAGTCTTGCAGTAATGGCATATGTCTCAAATGGCAAGGCTCAAGCTTTTAGATTGGTCTCCATATGGGATGCTGATTGCAAGTGTCAACAAGTCATGCACTTCAAGCCATCAACAGTAAATCATTAAATGTTCTACATGTCTCATTTCAACTTTGTTCTTATTGAAAATGTGGCGGGGGGGGATCACCAGCACCTGCCAGTTTGGCCCAATGGACACGTTTCCTGAGTCCTAGATATTCAAAGGATGAGAGTGATCACTTCTCCAAGTAGCTCTTGCATGTGGTGACAAAGCAGCACGATGTCCCTGAGCGGGCCAGGGAGCAACACAGGTGGAATGGAAACCCACTCTTCCTAGGGTACCACTGTGTTTTGTGGACTTTGGTTGCTGCTACTCATCCAATCTGTTTTATCTTCAGCCAAAACAAAGGAAAAGAAGTACTTGCTTGTTTATAGTTACTAGCGTTCTGGATGTGAAGTACAGGGGAACAGGGATGTGTTTATTACTGAAACTCACTTGTATTATTGAAACTCTAATTGAAATTAGGATATAATTTTTTTCTTTGATCACATCTGTTTTTTCAAGGGAAACTATAATTTCTATGAAATGTTTTAGACAGGGAAAATAAGATTGGAATAGATTTTTATAGCAGCCTGAATTCTGAGCATGTGCTCAACTTATTTGCTGTATCTTGGCATTTATCATGAAAATATGCACTGATGTGTATATATTAACAGTTACTGCTGATTGCATGCCACACGTACAATAGGATCCATGCTGAACAAGATGAAGTCTTTTAAACATACCCTTGCAGGCTTGAAAAGGAAGAACAGAAAAGAAAGGCAGAAGAAGAAAGACTTCGTCTAGAAGAAGAGGCTCGTAAGAAGGAGGAGGAAAGAAAACGTGAGGAGGAAGCAGCTAGAAAGAAGGCAGAAGAGGAAGCCAGGAGAAAAGCTGAGGAAGAACAAATGCTAAAGGAAAAACAAGAAAAGGAGCTCCAGGCCAAACTTGAGAAGCAGGTACCATCTCAAACACAAAAGTGAAACTTTGTTTACATGTAACTAAACACTTTATAGTATCTGGCAATCTGTCTGAAATAAATAATGGCCTTATATTTTACACTTTTTGATTAGAGGCAAGAAGCAGAAGTCAAAGCCCGTGAGGCAGCTGAGCAGCTTCGTCTTGAGAGGGAACAAATCATGCAGCAAATTGAGCAAGAAAGACTGGAGCGGAAGAAGGTAGATACTCTTATTTCAAGAGAATTACTTGATTTCTTATTTAAATACATAACCCTGCAAGTACCAAATAGGATATAGAAATAATAATCCAGAGAGGATTATAGGTGGATATTTATGCCTAAATTAGTATTTGCTACTTGCACATTAGGGAAATGGACATGAAAATTTGTAACAAAGTGGAATTGCCAAAGGAGAAGCAACTTTCTGCCAGGCACTGAACAAATGCAGAATTAGCCTCTACCCACAAAGTGAAAGGCCTGAGACAAAGAGCAAATGGCGTGCCAAGGCAAACATTGATTGCCGCCCAATCCAGGACAGCACAAACTGTTGAGGAACATGAGTGACTTTGCTGAACAAAAGCTCTGTGTCATTAATTGAGACGGTTAATGTGATTAACAAACAGGTTTTCTCCTACCTTGTTGCATGATGCAAGGCAGCAGGACTGTCTGGCCACTACCACACAAGGAAATGATTACAGCTGTATAAATTAGCTTTATCTGCAGCTCTGTGGCAGAAAGATAGAAGAACTGGAAAGCTGTAGATCCTCTGTCTGGTTATAAAAGGTCCTCTTTGTAATATATGTTATTCCATTATGTAGTTTTTAACTGTTCACCACTGAGCTGGAGGCATGTTGTGGTTGCAGATAAGACTACTAAACCTAAGTGTCTTTAAATCTGAAGTGGTTTCCTTTCATGCTAGTGCAAAGAGACAAGGTTTGTTAGGAGGGGTTTGGTTTTAATGGAGAAGGAAGGGAAAAAAATAGTATTTTAAGGTTACACATTTCCAGCAGAATAACTTTTTTAGATATTTCATTTTACTCTTCCATTCCAAAAAGCCTAACTATTTTTAAAGTAACTATTTGGAAGTAATTGGAAAAGCAGCTAGATACTAGCTGTTGAGTTTAAATAAATGTCTCGTTCCAGACGTGAGCACAACCCATAACTGGTATTACTTGGTATTACCATGTTTGTATGTAAATTATGTCTATTGAGAAAGTTATATTCTCTGAGATCTGATACATGAAATCCAGCTCCCAAGTGTTTGCTACCTTCTGTTACTTTATTTTTCTTATTAATTCTTTTTCAAGACAGGCGGGGATGAGGTCATGACAGCAGATAAAAGTTTTTGTCTTTTTTTTTTCTGCTTTATCTGTAGTCTCTTGTGTTAAATATTCTGTGTGCCTTCTCATCCTCCAATTTATTTTGATTTCTAGAGAATAGATGAAATAATGAAGAGAACAAGGAGGAGTGAAACACCAGAAATAAAGGTATGAAGCGGTGTATGATTGCACAGTTGTTTTGCTTTTTTATATTTTATTACCCCTATGTAAAAATTAAACTCTGTAGTAGTTCCGCATTAGTAGGTATACTTAGGTACACTCTACACCCAAATTTTAGTTGCATTTTTAACTCAGAATTGCTGTTGCTATTTCACAGTCACTGTGGTGATACTGCTGCAGAGGCATAGCTTTATGCAGCTGTTGCAGACTTACCCCCTTTGCTGTCTAGCAAGGTGGCAAAAGCCCCTTCCTGGGTGCTGGAGCTGTAATGTTTACTGCTGTGATGTATCTTCTCCTGCTTTTGTAGCAGCCTGTGGATTAGTTACGGAGTTCTCTCTGTTAAACCTGCCAGGAATGCAGGATTGAGAACAAAAGGATTGTGTCCAGCTAGGAAGTGACAGAGTCAAGTTTTCCTTTTTAAGTTTTCTAAGGCAAATGTTTCTTCAGTTACTTTCAGGGAACGTTATCTTTTTGGAGTTAAAAAAAGAAAGTATTGTGCCTAATGCAAAGTGAGGGGGAGAGGGAAATAGTCCTCTCTTGCTGTCAATAACCTTTGACCACCCCGTGGCCCTGGGCAGTTTCGAGTCCAATCAGTTGCCTGAAGGTTACAGTTCTCTGTCTGATACAGTTGACCCATTACTTGGTTACAGAAGGAAGAGCCAAAACTGGAGGTACCATCAACTTTGAATGTGGAAAAGCAACCAAAGGCCCTTGTTCTTAACCAGCCAGGTAAACATTGCCATATTTTTTTCTGACCTGTTTTCACAGTTAGTTCTCTTCAGTTTTCTAATCTCAGGCAGAGCACTGTGTTCTATCACAGGTTAAATGCTTTCATCTAAAAAAGAACAGCTACATTCCTGTCAGTGACAAATGTTGGAAACTGGAGACATAGCTTTGGTTTGCCACTTAAACAGAAGCACAGGAAAATTGCTCCCTCATTTTAGTACCTGACACAGCATTGCTGTAAATGGGGAGGTTACGGTGTGCCAGTAGGTTTCGTTGCTGCAATCTACCTTCAAATTTTGTAGTACAAATTTCTGCACACCCCCAAGCCTGCAAGCTTTTTATAGCATTGCTCTAAATCTTACGTTTAATTTAGCTTTACAAAAAAGTATATTTAAAGAATTATTAAATACAATTCCATATATGACATCTGTCTGTATTTTGTTTACTCACCCAGGCTAAGACTTTTAGTACATAACATAAAGATAAAACATTCTCTTCCTGTTTCCTCAAATGTAAAAGATGTAGCATAAAGAGCAATTTTCGAGTGGGAGAGAGGGTTGTCAGTATAGTACGATGAGTCATAGATGAAACTGAATCCTACTGCATTGTCAGTCTTCCTTTCTACTCAATCTATAATGTAAAAGCATTTGTGAATTTTTTAAGTATTTAAATATGGAAGTTACTACTGTCATAATTTCTAACTCTCTTTTACAGAGATCAATGGATTGGCAACCTGCCTGAAAAATAAAAGCTTAGAAAGTACTGCGTCTGTAATCCCTTCGCAAGATGTAGTTGCTAATGGATTAAAGTCAGTTTCAGGACTTATTCAGCTGGAAGCTGTCGATGGGAAATCCAGTAACATGGAAGATTCAACAGATGAGGTTCAGTCCATGGATGTGAGGTACGGACTGTATCTTGAAATTGTGGAGTTCATAGTAGACACACAGGAAGTTTTCTGTATCATTTGTTAATACTTCACTGCTTTACTTCTCACCTGCCTCACCACAGGGCAGTCAGGTGTCTCCCGTGGTGTACTTCCCCCCTGGCAATATGCAAATTGGTTGTTTCAGACAAGTGTCAACGCAGTCTCATCTCTCTCACTTATTTGGCAGGAGGTGGCTCTGAAGTCCTACAGTCCTTACTTATGGATTTCATACAAGTTTGTCCAAACCTTTCTGCTTGTTCTGTGAAAACAACTAGATATTAGATAGTAGGCAGTACATATTGTTCTGGTGTCCCCAATTTTTTTATTTGTCTCAAGACTGCGTAGCTGTGATGCCAGAGCTTTTCTGCCTCCATACAGACAGAGTAAAGAAAAGAATGAGTTTAGACTTTCAAATACTTGACTGAAACAAATGTATGGAAATCAGTAACTAACTTAGCGTGTCCTAAATACCATTGGATTTTGATGGAAGAACTTGCAAGGAAGAAGAAAACTGATAATTTAAGGCTGCTGTGAGAAAGCTAGCTCTGAATTTTAAACATACTGTTCTTCCTTTATCAGTAAGCCAACTGAACCTCTCATACTGCTTCAGGATTTCCAATAAATAGACATAAATATGTAAGAAATTCGCTATTAATAGAGACAGACCAGAAAACCATAAAGGTCTCTGAGAGTATCAATAGGAAAAACTAGTTAGGGGAGAGTGCTTGAGCCCACCAATTTTTGCAGACCAAGACTCCACAGAAGTGTAACATTAGGGATATTAGAGGGCAAAACTCTGCCTTGGCCTTTTAAATGGCCACTGATTTAATAAGCCCATGAGTTTATCCAACTTCCTCTTCAACCGGCTGATAAAGTTTGCAGCCAGAGTCTCATCTGGCAGCAAGTTTCACAGTGCAGTCTCACTAGGTAAATTATATTCTTTGATCTGTGTTAAACCCAGTTTCTTACTAGTGGCACCCTCTAGGTTTTCTGTTGCAGAATTTGATGCACAGTAGTTTTGTCCTCAACCTATCCACCACACCTTCATGTTTTTGAAATCTTTGTGAAACCCTTCCTCTGCCTTCTTATCTCTAAAGTTTAAATGCAGTAGTCTTTCTAGTCTCAGCAGAGCATCAACTAGTTGCAGCACTTCTTAAGTTAAATTATGGGATTTCTGTGTCTAAAGTATATCGTAAGGTCTCAAGAATTAACTTTTTATTGAAGTTATGAAATGTGAGTGCTTTAGATAAATGTTTGCGGAGTTGGGACAATGATTTGCAAGGTGAAATAAACATGTAGGTAAGTTAATGGTGCACGGACTGAACCTCAGTGATCAGTAAACTTGGTTCAATCAGCTACTAGAAATGTGGGTTAAGGAGATGAGCATCAGATGGGTATCCCAAACCTTAATCTTTAAAGAGTACAGATTGGATATGAACTTCCATCCTGAACAGGGCAACTTCTTTTTGTTTGGATTGGAACATATTATAGGTAAAGGCTTGCTGCAGCTGGCTTTAAGATAAAGTGTTAGTTTTTAGACAGTCAGAAGGTTAATTTGTTTATCACTTAATGGTGGGTGTCAGGAGGTTGGGACATGCCTTTTTTCTGTTGTAGCTAGCAGCAGGACAAGGGGTGGTGGGATGGAGCTGGAACACAAAAGGTTCCAATTACATGTGGGAAGGAACTATTCTGCTGTGAGGGTGACAGTGGTGGCACAGGCTTCCCAGAGGGGTTGTGGAGTCTCCTTCCTTGGAGGTCTTCAAGACCCGCCTGGACATGTTCCTATGCGACCTGATCTAGGTGAACCTGCTTCTGCAGGGGAGTTGGACTTGGATGATCTCTAAAGGTCCCTTCCAACCCTACCATTCTATGATTCTATGATACACACTTCTTAATCTGCATCTTTTTTTTTTTTTGTGTGTGTGTGTAGCCCAGTTTCAAAAGAAGAACTTATCTCTATCCCTGAATATTCACCCATGAATGAACTCATGCCCGGTGTTTCTTTGGACCAAAATGGGACGAGTAATGCCAAAGCTCTCGAAGATCTTTTGGATTTCACAGGCCAAGCTACGTACACCAAGACATCCAGTGATACCATTAGCCTGGATGACTGTAACAAAAACTTGATTGAGGGATTTAACAGTCCAGGACAGGAAAACACTCTTAATTCTATCTGTTGACAACCTTGCATTTCAGCAGAAGAGATAAAGGTACAGTGTTGTGAGAAAAAACTTAGATATGATAAATTGCTGTGATTACTTATGAACTTCCCGTCAAAATCTAGCAGTTGTAAACAACCCACGTGGAGAAAGAAAAGAAGCTGATCTCCTACATATTTAAATTCAGTATAACCTTTCGTGTTTTCAGCTCTTTGTAAATTGGCATTATATGCAAACTGAGTGTGTCATAGCAACCAAAAGTGTCTGCTAAATGGAAACATTTCCTTTATGCAATCAGAATATAGTGAAAAGAGTTGGGTTTTCTCTTCATTAATACAATAGCTTTCCTATAAGTCTTTGGAGCCTCTTTGCTTGAAGAAAAGAGTTAAAAATGAGGCCAGCCTAGAAAATGGTAGATACTGTTGGCTGCTTACTGTTTTATACTGCTGTAAATACTTACAGCATGGTGTAGAATCACTTATCCTGGAAAGCCTGCGTAGTGAAAAAAGCACGGTAGATTTCAGTGACAGTTTGAAAGTACAATGCCACAGTCAATTTTTTTGAAGGGGTGTATTGTAAATTACAAAACTGAATTCATTTAAGTTGCGTAGCTGACTTGATATTCTTCTTCTCTCTCTCTCTTTTTAATTGACAGAGGTAGCAATTTGTGGAGGATATATGTCCCTGCGATCCTACTGGCAGTAAAATGTGAGCTTGACACTTGAAAAAGCTTCTGCAGTCCTTGAACACTGGATTTAAAATAATCAGAGCTGAATATAACTTTGTCTTCCCAGGGAATATGTTGAATAGCTGGCTGCTTTTGGTAGATACCAATGATCTAAGGCCTTGATGGTTTCAGGGAAGGCTGTGTGTACATTAGAATTTGAGCTTTAGCTGCTAATAAAGCATTTCTCTCTTAATTTAAAATTCATCTCAACACTTCACTGTGATTTTTACCTGTGCATTTTTTCTTCCTTCAGCTTTATTATACATCCACTTAGACATCTTTTTCTTGTATATAATGATGAGGTTTGCCCACAGTGCATTGAAATGAAAGAATACACTGTACCTTAGTTTTGTGCCTATCTTTTCTGTTTTTAATAAGGAGTTACTGGCAACTTTTATGCAGGTGTATAATTCAAAACTGTAGCTGAAGAGGCTTGAAAAATACACAGCTGCCGGAATCAAAAGAGCCAAAAAGACTGTGGAGTGTGGGAGCTGTTCTGTTATGGTTATGTTGACACTTTTAGTCACTAGTGGCACTTACTGATTAATATTAATTAGTCTGGGAGCAACTATCAACTATGTGTTGAAAAACATACTTGTGTAACTCCTGTAAACAAAGTAGGCAAAATGCCTCGTGTAATCCCTTAATATATATATATATAGTATAGCTGTAGTAGATCCAAGTGAATGGTGAGGCGGGTGAGGTAACACGTTAATCTTTGAAGATGCAGACACTTGATTAATACCAGCAAGCTTTCTGTCACGTGGAGAAGAATTCAGTCTTCCTGTAGGCTCAACAAACGAGGATACAACAGCTGAGGCACACCTGGGAAACACATCTAGCCCGCTTAACAATCTGTAAGCACCTGTACAGAGAAACTCACATCAGGATGCATCATGTCTAGACAGTATGTGCCATACAGTGTTAACTTTGTTTCTGATGGTGAGCTGTGATAACTTTATGCTAGATCATGTGCTGCTTTGAGGACATTTTGGTCCAGTTCCTTAAAATAATAAATTACAAATGTAACTCTCTTTGGACACTAACACAAAAGAAGCGAAAACTCGGGGGAGTGGTGGGGTTTTTTTTTTTGCTTTTTATTGTTTGGGATTTTTTCACATGTAAGGGAGTTCACAACATAGCTTGAGCTCAGTTGTAGCCTCATTCTTACTCTTTAAAGCCAGCCACGGGAAAGTAATCACTGGCGTTATATGTGCGATGTATAAAGAAATCATACCTACAACAATCCAGCTCTTATTTCTGTGAGTGTACTTCAGAGAAGTACTCTCTTTTGACTGTGCGGTAAGCTGTAGCATGGTACTGTGTCTTCCAAATTAGTCCTTCATCTATTTCCTAAGTAACAAACAAACAGAAAGCGTTTGTTTCACCGTGATACCTTGTGTTTGACAAATGTCACATTCTATTTTATTATGGTGTCATTGTATAACCTGTAGATTTCTGTATTTGCATGACCTGTATAGCATGTATAAAGGTGAAATACATTTTCATTTATGAACCCAACTTGCTTCCTGGCACTTTTTACTCCCAGCAAAAATATGACTAATTTCAAAATACATGCATGTTAATTTGTTCTGAAGTGTTTTCTGAGGAAGGATAACACTGAATGAAGGTGGGGTTGTCAAGAATCTCAAACTATTTCACCATTGTTTTCTTTGCTGTATACTAATTTGCTTTCTGAGGCCTTGCCAATACGCAGAGGCAATGCAGACTGGTGGCAGAAGAGCCTTAAGGTAAGAGCTATGAAGTGTGGCATCCAGGGTGCTAGTGACTTCATGTGAGGCAGTTGGCAGCCCCAGCTTCTGCTGTCTGGGGCATTACTTGGAAAAGAAAACCTGGGAGCTGTGGCTAATAGACACTATTCTGTTTAGCGTTCTGTAAGGGTACCTGTGATACAAATACTGAATTTCTCTTCAAGATACATGTATGTACAGCTGCTTAGAAAGAGGCCAGACTGGAACAGCTGTTACCTTTCTAGTAAAACATTGGGGGGAAACTTTCAACATGATATATTTTTTTAAAATATCTTAATTGCAGTCAAAATTAAAAATGAGAAAATATGCTTGTATGACAAAGTATGTTAATATTTTCCATGGCGACAGTTCATCTCGCTCTTATAACCTCTTGATTCATTCATACTATTGGTCCACTCAATTATTTACTAACATTAACGGAAGCATGATTAATGAGCATTCGTGAAGGAAGAGCCTGCGTAATTTCCTTTATATTTGCTTTTACATATAACTTTATACATTTTATAGAATCATAGAATGGTCGGGGTTGGAAGGGACCTTTAGACGTCATCTAGTCCAACCCCTCTGCAGAGTATCTGGAGTAAGTACTATTAGCTAAGGGGTTAAATCACTTCTGCCTTTGGCTTTTGGTATGTACCTTTCATACCAGTACCACACCGGTGTTTGCTGCTGTGATTCAAGTCTGTGCAAATGAACTTTAGTTTTCATTTGTCAGTGGTCTTGAAACTGTGGTAAAGGATCACTAATGATTCACACAAGTCCCTGGTAGAGCTTTTCTGCTGTAAAGCACTTGAGAATCAAGCTGTCACAAGAAACTAGGGGGAAAAAAGAAAGAGAGCAGTAATCCTTGAATGGATTTTTATAAATGGATTTGTAAATAGATTAATTTTTTTTTTCCTCTGATTGGGGATTTGCCAATAGGGATTTTGCCTGCCAACAAGCATCAGATACAGTTACTGTCCCTTCCAAGATTTATTTTCAATAACTAGTATAACTGTTAGTATGTTTGCAATGCATACTCAAATAATACCTGTGAAGTAATTGGGCATCACTGTAGCTCTCAGATTAGGTTCAGCACTTTCTGTGGTGCTTCACTGGGAAAGGACACCCAAAGCTTGTCTCCGGCCCCAGCAAAGGCCCTGAGCAGACCTGCTGGATCCCCGGCAAGTTGTTTCAAAACCAAATGGGCATCAGTGAAGGGCAGATCTGCATCCCTAGGCTGCATTTTCATCTAATGAGGAAGGGCTAAAAAGGGAAGGAATATCATTCTCTCTCCTGTAATTATACAAACTGTTATGTGTGTACAGATCACAGAAATGGCAGAGACTGCTGCTGGCAGGGTGGCACCTTCTCTCCAGCCCCTCATAAAGAGAGCACTTGTCACTTCCCTCACTTACCCATGCACACAGCCTGATCCTCGCCAGCATGCACAGCTCGGGCACCTGTCCCTACCCTGCTGGTGTGTGAGGCATTGGCTGCTCCACAGCCTCTCATGCCCGAGGTAATGCAGTGGCTTTGAGCATCAGTCAGGGCTGATCAGAGAGGCCCCAGGGTCCCAGGACACCTCTGGGTCTTCAGCCCTTCAAGGCAGCTTGGAAATAATAGTAGAAGACATCCTTTTCCCAAAGGTTTGAACTGTGGTCCCTTCCCTATATTAAAATGTAAATAGTTTAATATTCAAGAGCTGAAAGCTATTTCATCGTGTGAGTTCTTGTCTCCTTTGCTCTGAGCCACAGCCCATATGCGGCACAAAGGAATTGCTCCTTCCCCTGCTTTACTGTGGGACTTCTTCCTTACCCCTCCTCTCTGCCTCCCCACACAAGACAAAGGTAGAGGCTGAACAACCCGCTTTGCTCTCATTTTAGAACAGTGTTATCCAAGCTGTTGGTTGCCTCCAAAACCACCACGGAGAGTGGCTGTTTACCTGTGCTGCCTCTGCAGATGTGGGCATGAATACACATAAATGGTGGTTCCCTGACATTTGGGGATGTTGATTTACAGTATCGTTACATTCTGAAAAATGTGTTAGTGTTGGGCCACTGTGCTAAAGTGTGGAAAATGTAGTGTATGTTATGACTGAATGTAGTTTCCTCTGGATTTTCTTTTTAACCTTAAAAAATGGGTTTTAAAAGAATAAAAAGCAGCTCTGCTATACCATAAAGCAGACATTCATTATCTTACTCATCCAGTCTCCCCAGAATACATATACTTACAAATAACAGAAAACTTTAGATATTCAGATACATTTTTGTTCTTGTTGTTAGTGGCAATAATACCAATTCCAGAGCACCGCGAGCCACAAGGTTCATCTCTTCCCCTACTTTTTTATCCCCTCATTTATCTTAACCTTGTGGTCTTTCACAGCTGAAGAGCAGGTGATGCTCTTCACTCAGTTGTCTGTTGACAGGAACAGTGTTAAGTGTAAAAGCCCTTAAAATTGCAGGCAGAAACACTTAAGAGAAAAGATGTTTAAGCTTTTAAAATAATTACATAAACTATAAGAAAATGGTTTCTTGACCGCTTGCTTTCTTCTTGCACTTGTTTTCTTCTCAGATGCTTTGTTTATTCTCCAGCCTATACACATATCACAGCATCTCTGATGATTCGAGACTGAAGTGTTAATGTTTTTGAACTAGTGGGTTTGATGGTTACCAGAGGCCTGCGATTTTCAGGATGAAAATAAATACCCTAAAAGGTAGCGTGTGATGTTCACTTGAGAGCTTTACAGAAATAGGTGTGTATCCCTGCTGAAATCAAACCTTAATCATTTCCAGAGGAAAAACAACTGTGATGCAGAAGAGACCCAGTAAACAGAAGGAAATGGTAAGCCATATGCTATGTGCCTTACAAAGTCCTTGCTCTGAGTTTTAAAAATAGTTACATAAATAGCTCAAACCAAAAGCTTTGCATTATCATCACTTATATCTTCTTGCTGTGTCTAAACGGAATAACTTGGGAGTCAGTGGCAATTGTAGGTGATTGACGTACAGGAATGGATCCAAGAACATAAAATTACATAGCTGGGGAAAAAAGAATTAATGGGTGTGAGAGATGTTCACAAGCAGGGAAATTACTCCATGACTCATTTTTTCTAGAAGTAAGTCACTGTCACCACATGCAGCAGTACATGAGCAGCACAGTAAGCAGGAATGGGGCACTATCTGTAACACTCTTTTAACATTATGGTCACACACATCCCTTCTCGGAGTAATTTCTTGTAAAATACACATGGCAACATTGTCTGAAATATCATTATTAGTGCCTTAAATATGCAGATACAAATGATGGTGGCTGCTTGCTGGAATGAGTTTGCTCTTTTAGTTCCTGGATAAAGACTGTCCACACCACAGCTGGTAGAGAAACAGAAGGTTCAAGGAGTCTTTTGGGAGACTGAATATGTTCAGTAGTGTGTCAGGAACAGCAATGAAGCACTGCTGTCACAGGCAATGAACATAACCCTGTTCAGAAATAGCTGAAACCTTCCCCAGGTGAAGATGGGGTCAACATTTCTTTCTTTTTTGAGGGGGGAAAAAAAAAGTTTGTCATTCTAGCCTACATTTTTACAAGGTTAATTTATGCTGGTGTTCTTGGACCAGCGTTGAGTTTTAGGGCAGAAAATGTCTCTTAGCTGAAGAAACTCCTGGTGGATTTAGCAGACAAACAAGTTAATGGAATGAGGGTTAGCAGGATGGTAACAGTCATCCAAGAATGCCAAGGTACTTTGTACATATTTACTACCACTTAGCTATTAAAATTCTTAAGACAAATTAGAATCAGTCATGACCACGGTGTCCTCTGAAACTGGACATTTTGAAATTTGATCTCAGGCTTCTCATCCTGCTGTATTTGTGCACTTTCTGTCGCCTTTCCAAGATCTGACTCTTGCACAGGCAAAGCAATGCAGCCTTTCTGTGCCTCTGCCTGCCTCCTCAAACTCGTCTGCTGCTGTCTCTTGGGTGATAAGCCTGGTTCAAAGCCTGCGCTTTGAAAATCCTCTTACTGTATTTATGTCACACGTCGGTGATAATTCATACACTGAGATTGTTTTCACTGGTGTTTTGCCAGAATCCTCCCCAGTTTACAGGGGCCAGCCGCACGCCTAGCGGCAACAGCGCATTTGCACATGTTGGTACAGGAAAGTCCTGATAACCTCATAAATAAAACATGTGGCATCATTACGTCAGGAGAGCCCAGCCTCGAGAAAGGCTCTCTTTAAAGAGTAATTTGGTGATTACCGTGATCGGAGCAGTTAGTCATCCTCTCATATTCCTTGGGCTTTAATTAAAACAGTTGCTTACAGCTTTCCTTAAGTTTCAAAGCTAAATAATGTAGGAGTTACTTTCTTGATGGAGGGAGTCGTTATCTGTTGCTCTGAGCCCAGACTGAAAAAAGGTATCACAGTTCCACAGAAAACTGGAACAAGGAAGTTCTTAGAACTGGTTTGTTTGTTTGCTTGCTTGCTTGCTTTATTCTGGACCAAATTCTTGCCTTGTCTGGATGAGAGGTTACAGATCTGAAGTTAAGTAACCTCAGTGCTTGACCTACTCCTTTTCTATAAAGTAAGACAAAGAGCTGACACTCCTTTGCTGGGAACTTAAGAGGTTTCTCTAATTCTGTTCCACCGAATGACAAAATATTTTTAATTACTATTAAAACCAGCAAACACGTAGGTTGCCTGCAAAGAATTAGGCAGCTCGCTCTCACTTCAAGACGAGGCTGGTTTGGCAAAAGTATCATTGCGGTTCAAGCAGAACTGGCAATGAAGCCCCAGGCAGCCACTCACTCACTGCCCTTTCCCACCCCTGCCATAGGATGGGGAGTCAGAAAAGGAAATCGAAACTCCAGGGTTAAGATCACAGAATCATTGCAGTTAGAAAAGACCTTTAAGATCATCGAGCCCAACCACTCACTTCACACTGCCAGAAATAAGGAGAAATGAGAAAGTGAAATAAGTATAATAACTAAACTGTAATAACAGTAAGAAGAATTGTATAATAATAATAATTATGAGAAACAAAACCCAAGAAAAACATGAATGATGCCCAATGCAATTACTCACCACTCACTGACGGATGCCCGAGCAGTTATCTGCCCCTGCTAACCAACTTCCCCCCAGTTTATATACTGGGCGTGATGTCCTACAGTATGGAAGAGCTCTTTGGCTAGTTCAGGTCAACTGTCCTGGCCATGCTCCCTTCCAGATTCTCGTGTACACACTGGCTTCCTCCTAAATACCCCCAGCCCACTCACGGGCAGAGTGAGAAGCACAAACAGCGCAGATGCTGTGCAAGTTCTGCTCAGCAATAACTAAACCATCCCTGTGTCATTAACATTCTCTTCAGCGTAAACCCAAAATACAGCCCTGTAGCAGCTACAAGGAAGAAAATTATCCCAGCTGAAACCAGGAGAAGTATCTGGATAAAATTCAAAGGGAAAAAAAAAAAAAGCCTGGTAGCACTGAGGAGTAGGGATGGGTGAGAAGTGAAAGAAGAAAGTGTAAGTGTGAAACTTCTCCAGAAGCAGAGATCTGAGTTAATGAAGCTGTGCCAGTCTCATCAGGAGGCATAACAAAAAGTGCAAGATGTTTCCTTTGGGTTATTATGAGAGGTTGGCTGGTAAAAGCACCATTACCCTTGGACAGCAGTTTCTGATGGTGGATTGTGCCTTTGCAGATATTGATTCCACCAGCCCCTCTCTCACTGCTCCAATGTGCCTCTTCCCCTTTATTACCATCTACAGGCTCTTGTTTGCAGACACCGCAATGAATTGTGCGTGATAAGAAGCTCTAACCCACTCCCCACAGAGAACTTTTATCTGGTCCACCTGTGTGAAGGACTAGCAGTCAGGGGTGGCTGCTCTGGGAGTGAGGCTGGCGGGGTGGGAAAGCCCAGGCAGCGCTCCCCAGCACACCTCAAGTTCCTCTTCCTCTGCCACCTTCTGCCCCTGACCTTGCCAGACACCATGGGAAGTTTTCTTTCCACTCTAAAAAGAACTCAAAAAAACTCCTGTAATAGGGCTCAGCAAAGTTCAGTGCCAACAGTAATGTTTTAATGCAGGAAGCAAAATGCCTCCTGGAAAGAACAGATTAGGCTGGATCTGTCTGCTCTTGAGGGTTAGTTTCTGCCGTTGGATTCTGGGTGACTTCCACTCATCACTTCCGAGTATTTAGCATGCGAACCGCAGCCATGCTCTTTCCAAAGGGAATGTTTACTAAATTAAACATTAAAGGAATAGGAAAGCTATTCTCTATTCTAATGATACTTAATTGAAAAAAAAAAACCAAACCCACAACCCAACATATGGAACTAGATTAAAATAATTAGTATTAATAAGCGGTAATTGCCAAGTCTTGTGCAATAAAATAACCTTCACAATTCAGAGATGGAGAATAATGATGAACTACTAATAGACACTACTTTGCATATTAATTTAATTGGTAAGGTGTGCTTAAGTCCTTGCTTTCTTAGACCACACGGCCCTTGTTGGGGCCTGGGCTATACTGATGGAGGTCAGTGCAGAACAGTGCTTACTGTCAGAGGAACAACAAGGTGTTCATGCTCGGCCTGCATTAGGGAAAGTCAGTAACAAATGTAACGAAAGTTAGTAGCAAATATAAGGTCAGCTAAAAAGGGATAACAAAGGATAGTGTAGAATAACAAACTGGAGGGTATTCGAAGAACAGTGGGCCTGAAGAATCGTCAAGGACTACTTGCTTGTTAGAATGTAGATATGAAGGCAGCTGTGCGTGTGGGAAAGAAACTGTGTAAGCTTCAAACAGAGATGAGATAGAGAAGGAATTAGGTAAAAGAATGTAGCAAAGCAGAAGCTGAAGGAGTATGTGAAACAGCAAGGCTTATCACAAAAAGTACAGCTGGCCTTTAGAGAAAAGACCCATCAGAATTATTGTAATCAAACTAGCTTTGCATTGCTTATAAAAACCTGATGCTCATTAGTAAAGTTTGAGTTATGACCTTAACCATATTGGTGTGCTGTCATTCTCGTCTCACACTATCCTGAGGACCCCCGGCAGGCCCTGACCATTTAGACCCCTGATTACCTACTACCTATCAAGCTAGTACCCATCCTGCTGTCCACTGGGATAAGTGTAGATTGGATCAAGACCATCTAAGGCAAATTCAAGGGAAGAGGTAAGTAACAAAGTTTGGTTTATGTAATGTAGAAGTTCATGACATGCATATAGAGGTAGGTTGTCTGTACTCGGTGCTTTGGACCAGCTTTTGCTTCAGGCGAGGTGGCTGCTTAGTTTTAAGTTCCTGGGCAGTGTTAGCCCCCCTGTATGCAGAGAACAGGCAAAATACTATACCAGCTGAAGGAGGGAATAAAGCTAAACCTTTTTTTCTCTTGGTTCGACTTTATTAACCTTGAGAATTAAAGCATAGCTGCCTAGACAGCGATTATCCCAGGTACTGTAAGGGGTACCCCAAACTGGTACTGCATGTTAGCTGTTTGAGCCTCCCAGGATGGCCTAGCTTTCTTTGGGAAAGTGCAGATTAATATCATCTGCCCACTTCAGCAACGTGCCCTCGTGGCCA
>WBNH01004749.1:0-82777 GCA_013401255.1 Urocolius indicus | reverse complement strand
AAAACCTGGCACAGACAAAACCAGTGGAAGGGAACATCTCATTACTTTGTGATTTGGTTTTTTTTTTGGCTGAGGAACTACATGAAGTATGAAAGCTGTTACCTTATTGTTTTGTATTTTAAGTCATGTTAGTAAATAAGCCATTTCCTTCTTTAAGCTTCTAAAAAGGAATGTAGCTTGATTTAGAAATGTCTGCTAAAATATGGAGAACAGGATCTTATTTTTAAATCAGAGGTTTTGTGGCTTTTGAAGAAAAAAAGAAAAGCTTGTCAGTTGTGGCTGAAAGGTTGTCTGAAAGATTAGCAAGAGCAGTGAGCATGTTTGAATACATTTTAACAAGGTCATTCCAGAGTGCCTTGGGGTCCAATCTTCTAGAGAAGTGATGGCAAGTCTGTAGCTTACACGCAGTTTAAATGCAACTCCCGTTTTAGAATCCCATCATGTGAGCAGTCGTGAGGAGATGCTGACACAGAAGCTGTGGGTTAATACAAATCCTCAACTAGTGGAAGAAGTCAGCCAGCAGCAATAAGGCTCAGCAGGATTTTCCACCAAGCCTTGTTCAGGGAACCTTCTGAGCGCTTTGTCTTTTCAGGATATGTGCCATAATGTGAGGCTATTGACCGTGGCAAGATTTTGGTATGCAGCTTGATGGGTTTACTGTATTTCACAGAATTAGGGGTTGGGCCATTTCTGTTCATCTGACTAATGCAAGGCAGAAAACCCATTTATTTTTAACCTTTTGATTGAACTACTGTATATTTTTGTACGTATTTTTGGTGCTTCAATTTAAAGGAAATGAGTGATTGTGAATACATTACCACATGAAATTGTCTATTTCAATGGCTGCTGTATGCTGACAGCTTTAGGAACTGCTTTCCCATTCCTCGTGAGCTGAATATATATATGTTAAACTCCTAATCCCTGGGTTTTGTTACACCTTTATTTGCAAGTGCAAGAACTAACTCAGTGTCAGAAATTCTTTCTTTTTTAACATAAGCAATAACCTACAAACTTGCATAGTCTTGTTCTTTTACTCTATCACTTACACAGGTTCTCACTCTATTTTCTTCTGGAATGAGGTTTCTGCAAGGGCTATCAGTAAATTATTAATGTTACTCTGGAGGAAGATCATGCTTGATGCTTTAGTTCATGTCTGAATTCATATTATTCATTCTGAACTGTGGCTGTATTAGATTAGAGTTGTATGGAGTCAATACAGCAAGTAAACAAGAATAAATAAACCTTCACTGCTTTGTATTTGTCCTCTTAATTTACTGGGATTTTTTTTATCTTACAAAGAGAGATGATTAGTTCATATAAGGCAGAAGGTATCTTCTTACTTTGCTATGTGTCTGGTTAATATATTAATAGTTAAAAGAGACTGTAAAACTAATGGCTGTTTTTCCCAAGACTGCTTATTAAAACGAATCCTTGTGTACCATTTCCTTGGAGGAGTGTATTGTTTCTGCAGTTTACCCTTATCTTTCTGAAAGATAAATCACTAGTTTTTGTGCATTTGACAGAGAATCTTGCACCTATTTGTACAGTAAGCTGCTCTTCTCCTTTCAAGGTGATAACTGAGCCACCAGATGTTCATATGGTGTAATTTTGAGACTCTCTGGGATATTAAAATGAGGAAAGGCTGCGGGAACTGGAGGTCTTCAAGACCCGTCTGGACATGTTCCTATGTAACCTGATCCAGGTGGCCCTGCTTTAGCAGGGGAGTTGGACCAGATGATCTCTTAAAGTTCCCTTGCAACCCCTGCCATTCTATGATTCTATGAAATTGTTGGTTTGGGATATTTTTTTACTGATTTCTGACAAGAAGCTCTATAGCTGAAGTACTATGAGTAGTAATAATTTTTTATTTTGTTTTACTTTTTTTAGGAGAGCTGAATTATGTTTTTAGGTTAAGAAGTTACAAAGAGAGCTTATGGTTTTTTGCCAGATAGCAGGAATTTTCTTGACATTTTTTGAGTTGTTTTTTTTTGTGCTGTGGAATTGTTTTAAAGGGCATTTAGCTTCTTTGTATTTTGTTTTCTCCAGTTGCATTAAGTGGTTATCCTAGCAACTTTTAATATTTTGAATAAAAGGAAGATTTCCATAACATGTTTATACTTTGTAGATTTAATAATGTGTTTATAAACCATAACACACGTGAAAGAATATCCATGAAAACACTTATAAAAAAATAGGAAGAAAAAGAAATCTTCCATTCTTGATTTTTCTTTTCAATTTCAATGTTTTGGCTGGTATTTTAAACAGGGAGTAATGTTTAGAGATGGGGAAACTATTATTTTTCAAAACTGCTGTGTCGCTGAATTACTTTAATTGACTAATCAGATTTATATCTTGCATTCAAAATGTATAACGTCTTTCTGCTGCAATTTGATAGTGTCTGTAAATATTAATTCAACTTCAAGTATCATTTTGAGGTAGGTATATATTAGCAAGGGAAACTGAGGCCTGGTGAGACTGGTTTGTACAAGTGACTAAATCAATTCAGAGCCTAAAATATTCTTTGATTTAATTCTTGCTAGATCACGTTGTATCTAATGTAGGTATAATGAAGAACGGTAGTTCAAAATACTCTGATTAAGTAATTGATCTTTCTGGAAAATCTATAATTACTGAAATGAAAAGTAGAAAATGTGGTATTTTAAGATGAAGAATTAGGTTCATGCCCAATGTTATGATACAAGGGCAAATAAAAAAGCAGATATTCTTACAGAATGGGAAAGATTTCTGTCTAAATGTGAAAATAAAGGGACCTTCTTTTTTTTTCTTGTAAACAGTTCTTAATTTCACTGACTGCTGGACTAGTGGAATTACTTGTTAACCTCCAAGCCCATCATGCAGTTGTGTTTATTTCCTGCTGTCATGGAGAGGGTAAGCTGTTCTTCAGATGTGTTACAAAGTCGTGATACTTATAAATTTACTGCTGTTTATGTCAAAGATCATATACATCCTACATTTGCTTGTTATGCAGTTTAGAAAAGATTTGTTTTGTTTACACCAAAAGCTGTAAAAAATGACTAAATTAAATTCCTGAAGAGTTCTGTTATTTCACAGAATCACAAAATCCCTGACTTTGGAAAGTATCTCTGTAGATCTAGTCCAATCCAGTCACCAGACAGATATAGCCCCATTCAAGTCTTGAGCTCTGTCCTTCAGATAGTTCTTCATCCAACATGAACCTGCTCATCCCATGGCTGGACAAGTTGCTCAGAAGGATACTGTGAAGGACAGTAACAAAAGCCTTATTAAGATGCAGAAAAAAATGCATCTGCTACCTTCCTTTCACTCTTTAGGGAGGTTACACTAACAGGTCTGCAGTTCAGTTGGCCTTCCTTCCCTTGTGCCCTTCTTGTAAATTGAAATGGCATTGGTCAGGCTCCAGTCAGCATTGAACTCCCCCAGACTCCCCAGGCGTTTGGTAGATGATCAAGAGGGGTCTTACCATAACATCTGCTAGCTCCTTCAGTACTCTGTTGTTTTGATTAATTGCCTCTTAACTGCCACTGGACACCACTGACAAGAGTCTTGCTCTGCCTTCTTTATTTCCCCTCTTCAGGTGTCTTTGTATATATGAATATTGGTGTAGGATATATGATACATAAATTCTACCTGAAATTCCTCATCTTCTGGCTGAAAAATCCCAACTCTCTCAACCTCTTCCCTACAGGGTTCATTCTCTAGTCCCATATCTTTGTAACCTTTGCTGCACTTGCTCCAATATAACCACGTAACAGAAAGAACTTCATTTGATGTGACATGTTGTATAAAACGTGATATCATGGGAACTTGTAATAATGAATTATTAGTTTGATCATGAAATAGCAGTTGTCTTGTAGTTGTGTTTTTCTAGATATCCCTTGGAATCCATCTTCTCTCTATCGCTCTATAAAATATTTCTGATAAAATGTTTGTATTTGCCGTGAACAGATTATTTTTTTTAAGGAAACCTTTGCAGTAACATGTCCTGGTTGAATGACTGGAGATTTCCTAAGCTTTTTGTTTATGGAGGATATTTAGACCTGTGGTAGTTGAAGACCTTTCCATTTTAAAGTTATATCAACAGTGATGGACTGTGTCAGGAATTGAAGTCACTACATAAGATACCATATAAATACGAAAGTAAAAAGAGAATTCGTGTCTTAAGGAAAAGCAATCTACATAAATACCAAAGGAATGCACAGCAGACAATGAGGATATGCTAAACCATTTTTAACACAGTAGTATTTAGTTGTGGTCCTTGACACATTGATTCTGGTTTTTGTGACAGAAGTTTAAAAGTGGATAAGTAGTAAAAAGATTTAGTCAATTTGGTGTCAGCTCTAGAAAATGTCACAGATATTCATGCTCAGTGAAGGACAGGTGAAAAGAAATATCACTGACAATGTTAGTAAATTATTAAAGAAGCTAGATAACAAATAATTTAGTGAAGAATGGTAAATATCACAAAATGATCTTGCTTGTGGCATGGGGAGCTGGAACCTCATAGGGAACCTACAGAGGTATTCAGTGAGCTCAGATTATAAAGATGTATTATGTATCTGGGGACATTCCAAACCCACCTGGATGAGTTCCTGTGTGACCTACTCTAGATGGTCTTGCTCTGATAGGGGAGTTGGACAGGATAATTTTTCCAAGTCCCTTCCAGCCCTTACGATTCCATGATAAAGTAATATTAGAAATTCTATTGGGGCAAAAGAATGAAGACTCTGTTTAATGGTGCCCAGATTGTTATTTAGTTGGTGGTAGTTAGAGGATCACTGACAGAGGAGGAGGCTTATAGTACACAAAAGCACACACGCTCCTTTGTTACTTTCCTATGGGATTCTGATTGAACTTAGACTTGTAAGGAAGATGGGAAATTACACTTCATCCTCTCTCAGCTTCAGTTTGTCTGTTATACACCTTCTTAGGAACTTCAGAGAAGCACTAGCAACCTCAGTTTCGTGACCTCTGTCATTTCTTCACTGATGATCAGTCATTTTAGGGAATTTATCACTGCTGCTTGGCTTGCAAATACAGCAACTCTTGAGCTGTCAATCAGCTCTCAGTTTACAATCTACATGTCCTCATCTTTTCTTGTTAAATTTATTTTGGATGCATCAGTAATCAATACCTGTAGGATAAAATTAATGACACAGAGCAACTGCCTCTGTTTGAAGCTGCAAACAAACTGGAAGTATAGACTTTGTAAAAGAAGTTTGGAACTAGAAAATTGCTCACAGAGCATTTTGAATATTTGCCTTTTTCTTCCTCTGCTGTCATTTCTGAACCTCTTTTCACTTCAATATTCTGCAAAGTTGTTTTCAGCTATAAAATGTTATGCAGTTAAATTGAAAAAAAGTCTCTGTGCTGGTCAGCTGAGCATTTTAGAGTATACCTTAGAAACTTGGGAAATAACACCAGGCTCCTTTATGGTTCATTTTTTCCTCTGTTTTGAATCTTGTGTATGTATTGTAATGTGTATTCTGCTAATGCTTCCAAATGAATCCTAAGACAACTCTTCTGAAGTTGATAATCTTGCTGTTAGATTTTAGCTTTATTTCCTCGACTCCTTGTAATTTACCTTCTCTGGAAGCTTTGTAAGCCTGAAAAGTCATCAAGTTTCTACACTCGGTGGCAGAATCTCTCTAAGCAAATTTCAGCAAGGAAAGATAAATCACATTACATCTTCCTCCTGAGTTTGTTCTTGGTTAAGATTTTGTTTTCTAAGCGAATGAAATGAGGGAGTTTGTAGCTTTCACATACTTAAAGAAATCCCTCAGTACCGTTTCTTCCTCCCAGGGAGTGCTCTGTGGTAAAGATCTAAAATTATGGTATTTGAAGGCTTTGGTAGTGAATAAATCTCCCATTTGCAATGAAACTGAAAAGGGTGGTAAATTCTATTAAGAAAATGTTTAATTGAGAATAATCTGCTGATTGTATCACATGAGCAGATCATACCTATTTATGTAAAATTATAAAGGAGTACATGAAGACCAAAATCACTCGAATTGCTCAGAGCAATGCATACAGGTATAAAATTAGACTTTGACTGAAATAGTAAAGATGAAGGTGTGGATGTAGGAGTAAATAGTAAGCAAGTCTCATGATGATGTTTACTTGTGCCCTGTGATACATGTGAATAGAATTTAAGAAGAAAGAAGTAAATTTACACAATAATTAAGTATACATGTGGAATTCTACAGAATGTATGTCCCTGCTCCAGAAAAAGCAGGGAATGGGTATTTTTTATAGATTAAAAAAATAAGATTATATAACTGAAACAGTGAACTTGAATAGAAAAGTGAAGGAACTTCACTTTGGATACTTTCAGAGTACAAACACTGATAGATGTTTCATGAATAGCTTTCTGGTCTCTTGATGAATAATATATATAATCTGTATATTAATAAAGGTAATTAAGAAGTTATGGATGAATAAAATGCTTTCAAATTTCTTTCCATGCAATATTCTTAAAAGTTTGCAACTAAATTGGATAAAGTCTCATGGGATTAGTATAGATGAATGCTACAATTAGAAACAATCACCAGCCCTGGCTTGATGACAATTGTATGCAAAGCATGGGGATAAATTCTGAAAGAAATGACAATTAACAAAGCAGAGCTAGATGAAAATGGAAAATGAGATGAATACAACACAGGTTTGCCAAAGATTGTTTGATCTAGATTATTCTAGGTGTACTTATTAACTGTTTCAATGAGGGGAAAGTAATTTCCTAATGAAACGCAGCTGGGGAGAAACTGGATATCTGGGCATACTTTAAGCATTTTCTTGGTACATAGAAGATTATATATTGAATTAGAGAAAATGTGGATGAAAAGTAGACTCATTCATTGGAAAAGGAAGTAGCTGAAGGATGAAGTGACTTGGTCTGCAAGGAGGAGGATTAGACTGAAGAGAGACAATTGTAGTGTGAAGCACACTACAAGTATACTACTGGTATTCATGGTGAGTGTTTTCAGTAGTGACAATGTCACAAAAAGATCATAGATTATAGTGAAATGCAGGTCACCAAGTAGAGGCATGTGATGATGAGAGGCAGAAAAAAAGTGCAAGAAGACTTTTTTATTTGGGATACTTGAGTAGTAAAATAGGATAAGTATTATAACATAATACGTAATCATATAACCAGCTTGAGAATTGGGCAGAGAGTAACCTCATGAGGTTCAACAAGAGCAAGTACATAGTCTTGCACCAGGGGAGGAACAACTNTGAGGAAAGGCTGCAGGAACTAGGGCTGTTCAGCCTGGAGGAGACTGAAGGGGGATCTTGTTAACATTTACAAATATCTAAATGGTGGGTGTTAGGAGGTTGGGGCGTCCTTTTTTTTCTGTGGTATCTAGCAACAGGACATGGGGTAATGGGATGAAGCTGGAACACAGAAAGTTCCATTTAAATATAAGAGAAAACTATTACCCTGTTGAGGCAAGGGAGCCCTGACACAGGCTGCCCAGGGTGAGTGTGGAGGCTCCTTCCTTGGAGGTCTTCAAGACCTGTCTGGATGTATTCCTGTGTGACCTGGCCTAGGTGGACTTGCTTCTGCAGGGGGGTTGGACTAAATGATCTTTAAACGTCCCTTCCAACCCTACCATCCTATGACTCTATGAAGGTAAAATGATTAAAATAAGAATTTCTGTAGATGAGAGTTTAGCAATTTGAAGAGATATAGGTGCAAAAAGATTTGGAGGTATTATGTTCTTGCAGGATGGTTGCTGACTACCAGAGTAGTGTGGCCACGGAAGAGAGAAATCTAGTCCTAAGATATATCACCAAAAGCAGGTCCAAGAGAGAAAAGCAAGTACTTGATTTATACAAGACACTGGTAACTTGTGGCTTATGTATACAATCCTCATACCTGGTGTTCTGGAAAGATGTGATTGTAATAGGAACTGATTCAGGATGTGGAGAATTTGTAAGCTCCTTGCAGTGAAGAGCTTGTAAGTCAGCATGTAGGACTCAGAATGACATATGAGTCTGAGAAGGAATATAGCTGCTTTCTGTAGATGCTCCATTGTACACAGAATAGGGCAGTAACTGAGCTCTCTAAATAAATTTGTACTAGAGCAAGAAAACACAAGTATAAATCTTCAGGATGCTAACTTAAGTTTACTTCAGTGATGTGAAGGTTCAATTTAAGTTGCACGTACAGTGTCCTGTGCTTTTTGAGTCCTTCACATTTGGTGATAGTATGAATTGCTTGTGTCATGCTGTGAAAAAAGAAATGTAGATGATGTAGATGTCATTATATGTAATGCTGTATATATTAGCTGTAGTGATGTATGAGTTTTACTTCATGACTAATTGTTTTTCTTTCCAACTTACATAAAGTACAATATTTTTTGAGAGAATCTAGGTCAGTAGGTGGTTGAGCCAAAAGTAGACTTGCTTAGCTTGCTTTGAACTGTATCTAAAATTACTGGAACTGTACATTGCCAAAAAAAAGCATAATGCTATTCTGGGGCCATAGTTCTGAATAGCAAGCAGAAATACTCAAGAAGAAAATCTCCCCTCTGTCACTGAAATTGTTATTGAAAGCCTATTGGGAATAATAAGTTAACAAGGATCTTATTATAGAGATATATGAAAGAAGTCCCTTCATTTGAAATGATGGCATTGGGCTATTCAGGTTTCTAATTTGTAAGTACCTTTTAAATGTTTAAAGTAACCAGAAGGCATTATGGGGTCAGGATGAGGATATATTTCTTATTTCATTGATTGATCACATTTGTTGTAGCAAAACAACTTTGATGTGGATGCATATTATTTCTCCTGATGATGTTGAAGCTACATTTCAATCCTTTTTAATTATTATTTTAATTATGGTAATGTTCTCTTTCTTCTTTCCTTCAGTCATTTTGTAAACACTGCATTGCATTGCATGGAAGCAGTGAACCAAACCTTGCGTGTTAGTTTGGCAACAAAACATTTTTATATGCTATACAGTCAATTGTGACCTACATGTGCAATATACCCAGTTTAGTTTCCTGATTAGGGCACGGAAATAGACCCTTATTTTTATGTAAATACTCAGTCTTCTCTTTAATGGAGTCTAAATAAATCTGTGACACTAACCACATTTTGTGTGCTATGCTTTTATCAGTGAATACATTTTAATTTAACTCCTCACAATGTTGTCTTCCTTTCACCCAGTGCATTAAAGATTGAGTATTCCAAATGATTTATAATAGCAAGTGCTTATCAGAACTTTTTTGCTTCATTAAATAATACTGCATACTTGTATTCACTTTTGATAACAGTGCTACAGGGTTAAATTAAACCTGAAAAGCAGCTTACTGTAGGTGATACTTTGCTTTCAAGTTAGCATTTGTGTTTAACATTATTTTGTTCTTACTCTGCAAAACTTTTTCCTGATACGGATTTTATTTCATCAGTAGCTGAAACAGGAGTTTGAAGTAACAAATGAATTTATAATGAGTGGTGGAAAACTCTTGCTTTTAAATACAAAAGGCATTGATGTTAACTGCCACCAGTGCCTATTTGTTTCTTAGTATTTTGGGAAGATTTCATAGCTGGAGTCTCGTCCTCTTCAGTGTCCTATGGGACCAGGACACCCTTTGCATTCATCCATTGAAGGTTTTCCACTGCTTATGTAAAAACAACTGCTTTATTTCATGACAGCTAAAAGCTGTATCGTTACAAACCTACACTCAGGATTGCCTGAAGGTTACCACTGTGACATCTGACACAGTGACCACTGTCACTGTGACATCTCCAGCCCATGCTGATGCTGGCATTAAAGCCACCATCCTGTTGTAGGCTGCTGCTTCTACTGAACTTCATCTTTCAATCAACGCCTGGCATCTATGTTGGTGCTGTGATGGATTTCAGGGGATGGTAGCTGGGATCTTATGAATAGGAGCTGTTTCCATGACAGACCAGGTTGAAACGTTCTTGACTAGTGTAGTGATGAAATTTAAAAAGAAAATTATCTTGAAAGCTTGCTGCAGAGCAAGAGCTTTTTGATGAGTTGTTGACAGCAACAGAGCAATACATTCTTTCTCACCCCAAACACCCAGGATAAGCTCTGTCAAAGGTGATATCTTAGTACATTATTTTAGAAGGTGATAAGAATATAGTCAAATATGCTTGGGATTCCCTAGAAGAGAGACAAGAAGGGATCTAAAATTGCAGGGAAGAAAATGCAAATTAGTTAATTGTCAGTACACTGTGTTTTAATGAGCTTCTGCACTGTGCAATGCTAGGTTGCAAATCAAATGTAAGACAAGAAGTTGCGATAAATCTCAGGGGATAACTATTAAATTAACATACATGGCTCCCTCCTGTTAAAAAGAATGTAACATAGCATTCTTAGAGAAAGATCTTCACTATATAAGAACATAATTTAATAATAACAGTAATCATTCTTATTTAGATAATTTCCTGGTTCCTGCTTAATAAAATATATTTATTGGTACTGCTCTCCCACACTTTAAGTTTGTTGCATTGTTATTTTGACCCTCAGTATCGGGCAAAATTAATGACCAAGTATGTTATGATTCATCTCAGCTTTGAATTGCTGGGTTTGGGGACTACTGCTGAGTTCTCTCTAACTTGAGGCTCATCCTTTCAGTCTTGGCAGTCCTGAACTTAACTTACAGTATGGAAACTCATAAACAGCTATATGAAATTAAAGAAGACTAAATATTAACATCACATCTTGACTTTCTGTCAGGCAGATATATATGGCATCTGTCTGTGAGTGGAGCTCTTTCAGAAACCTGACACAAGCTGTAGAAATGGAACAGTTTGAAAAATGTTTCCCTATTTGTTCATTTATTTCTGCTAGTCTTTTATTCATTATAATTTAATTTTTTTAAAGGTCTTGTATGGAAATTTGAAATACTGAAATACTTTTGACATTTTGCAGTCCCAGATCGGTGTGAAATGGAAGTAAAAAAATATAAAAGGCATATTAAAGTACAAAGCCAATAGTTAAGAGGAGTTAGAACTCATGTATCATTAGATACACTACATTTGAGATTATAGGCTGACTGTTTAATGTTAGCTCAGGATGTTCTTCCTAATTATTCAGTAGGTTTGGCATCTTTAGTTTATATATAACTGTACTGTGACCTAACTTATAAAAAGAACAATGACATCATCAGAGATTCATAGGAATCAGATAACATATGCTATCTTTTGCATGGTATATAAAATGTTTAAGAGAAGTGTCTGAACTCTGTGTTCTTTAAATTACCAAGTCCATTAATTGTTTTAGGATTCATTTTATTTATTTTCACACAGTGAAACCTGATTTCCTGTCAAAGAAAATTCAAGTGTCAGTACTTTAAAATCACTTGTATAAAGACAATGTGAAGGTGCTACAAGAACAATGTATTTGAAAACAATTACTCTATACTGGTAATTGCTTGTAGTGGTGCAGTAATGTAAATAAAAATGGTACTCATTGGATTTTACCTCTTTTACCTCTTTTTCCTTTTAAACCAAACACACAGGAAGTTACTTTTTTATTAACAGAGTGTTCTAAAGTTTGTTTTTAAAAGTAAATGTATGGTAGATGTGACCATGGAAAGTGTGGTCTTTTTGTATTTTACAACACAAACTCTGTAATAACATTTAAAATATTGTTTTTTCTGAGTCTTTTAATATTGTCGTAAAAGTATTCACACCATATCAGATCTAACCTGATATGTCTCCAACATTGGCTTGCCATGGATGTCAAGGGAAAACTGCAGAAACCAGAATACTATGATGATACTACTCTGGTATATTCTCCAGTTTCCAAAAGTATGTGACCGAGGATTCTGAGAGCTTTGAGTGGTACCTTTGTGGGTAACCTTTGATGAATTTCTGTCTTCCTTGAAATGGTGTAATGGCCTTTGAAATATAAACTTTTAACACCTACAGTGTTTGATCAAAATGTGTTTCACTCTGGAATTGCCCATGTTGTGAAACACTTTTTTTTTTTTTTTCTGTAGTAGCTAGCAACAGGACAAGGGGGAGTGGGATGAAGCTGGAACACAATATGTTCCTTTCAAATATAAGAAAAACTATTTCGCTGTAAGGATGATGCAGCCCTGGCACAGGCTGCCCAGAGGGGTTGTGGAGGCTCCTTCCTTGGAGGTCTTCAAGACGCGCCTGGATGTGTTCCTGTGTGACCTCATCTAGGTGAACCTGCTTCTGCAGGCGGGTTGGACTAGATGATCTCTAAAGGTCCCTTCCAACGCTAGTATTCTATGATTCTATGAATCTGTTAAAGTCAGAAACCTTTACTTGTTATTCCCTTGTACTAGATGTAACAGCAAACAATTCTGTGCTGTTTAGTTTTGTTTGATTTTTGTAGATGTGACTTGTTTATTTCTGAGTTGTCCTTTCTACTAATCTGTTTAGCCACTCATAGTTACTGAAAGCCATTCTCTCTCTAACTGTTGTAAACCTTTTCTATATCATTTCCATTTCTACCATATTTTTGTGAGTTGTTTTAATGATAGGAAATAATCAAAGTCCTGACACTGATTTTTGTGCAATGATGTGACGGTAATGGTCTCTATTGGTGTTTATTTTTGGGATTCTTGGGTTTGTGTGGGGTTTTTGTTGTTACTGTGAGTTTGTTTTTATTTTATTCTTTAATGTCCTTCAGTCCATTGCTATCAGCTTTTCTACTGTATGTGGAGACTTTGTTACCTCAATTTTCACCTTGTTTTCCAAATCACTTAGGAACATACTAAACTGTGAACTCCATCCTGAGTCCTCTTGAGGTCCCCAATCATTCTTTCCACTTGAACTGATTGCCTAGTCTGAATGTATTTTTTTTCTCTTTGAATGGAGTGAGGATTCATGTAATGAACTTTCTTCTTTTGTGCAGCTTAGTTTCTTTGAAACATTTTAAAGAACATTTTGAATGCCATTTTGTAGTCCACATTGTCTAGATCAACTGTGTAACAATTAGAACCGTTTCTTTCCTGCCTTGTGTGTTTGTTTTCATCTTCAAAAGAACTTTAATAAATGTGTGAGGCACAATTTATCTTTCCAAAAGCTGTTTCAGTACTTTGATTTACTTTGATTGCATTCATCCTTATGTTTGCAGTTTTATTTCATCTTCTTATCATTTCTGCCAGTTTGCCTGACACGACTATAATTTCTTTTTCTGGCTTGCAGTTGCAGGGACCCCTGCTGTAGCCTTACAAAGGATCCAGTTTACTGTTTTCATTTTCCATTCCTAATCACCACGAGGTGATTAGAAGTGAGAGATTATATACTACTTTTAATAATTAAACTACCGCATTCTTTGACTTCTTCAGAACTGTTGGAAGAATAACATCTGTTCCTGACAACTTGTTGTATTAAATTTGTGGATGTGTTTGATAGCCTGTTCTACTAACAGTATAGTTTGAGACAGACCAACGCCTTCTCTTCATAAAGAAGGTATCTGATTTGTGAGTCTGCTTAAGCACCTGTTTTATGAAAAACAGATTATGAAAAAGAAAGTCAGCATTTTCCTTGCAAAGTACTCTAAACGATTCTTATATACTCTCATCATTTTTTGACCTTGGAGTCTCCAGTAAGATACCTGCTTTGGACAAAAGGTTTAGTATTAATTTTAATGTCTTTAATGTACCAGAATTTACAGTCTTATCCATCTAATCGTTTGATCATGCTTGTAACTCAGGTAAAGTCACCTTTACCTGCTGTTTTAATTAAGATCATGATATCTTTCCAGGTGGCACAGAATCCATCTCTCATTCAAAATAGTTTGTCTTCTAGAAATTAATCACAGCGCTAGTGTTTTTTTTTTTTTTTACTTTGTTGCTCCTAGGAGGAGATTATATCTGTGTGTTATGCAGACTGTCATAAAGTGGTCCTCCATGCAGAAACTTTTTGATCTAAGTTCTGCAAAAAGTCAAGGCTTCTTCATAGTAGCTTTTCTCTTAGGCAGTAATTTAATAATGCTTGTAGTGTCTGTTTATTCTCATCACGATTCCCAGCATAATATTTACCCAATATGTAGAGGAACATTTGAAGTCTCTTGTTATTTTTTTCTCCTCACAGACTTTGTAATTTCACTTAGCATATTGCAGCCACAGTCAACCATTTTCTGGGTAATTAATAGTATAGATTGAAGAATACATTTTCCCAGTGAAACCTTAAATGTCAGTCCCTCAGGGTCAATCCATTTTATATTCACCTTTGGTGAAAGTAACTAGACTTGCTTCGCTTGTAGCAACAATCCTTAGTGGGTTGGATTTGGCCTATTGTGTTTCATATCATGTGGATTCTTTTTACTTGTGCTGTGACCTGTAAAGATAGTTGAAGAAACCATTATCTTCCTGAAGGCAGTCCCATGCTTTTGCCAAGTGAAAGCTAAAGCTATATAAAGGCTTTCTTGAAGATCTATAGAAAATGTCATGATCCTAATGTGGGATTCTGACATTGCTTTCAAAGAAAACATCTTCTTATAACAGACCTCTTCACAGATACATGGGATGGAAAAGCTTGAGTGGTGTGACAAATGGTTTCCATTCGATTAGTAATATTCAATTTCCAACTAGTTTATCTTGTGTACCATCTTACTACTCTAAAGTGGATTTTGTTTTTAAAAAATGTATAAATAAAAACCCTTCTATAAGATAACTAGAGATTTTTTTTTTCAGAATTTTTGATAGTATGTTAGAATTTTTGTATCTGGGTGTGTGTGCTCCAGGCATGTATCCATGAGTGAGTGAGTTTGGAAGTCATTGCAAGTTGGAAATCTTTTCTCTAAACTTAGAACCATAGATGTTTTTCAACTGGAAGAGATGTTTAAGCTCATCGAGTCCAACCCCTTCCCTCACCCTGCCAAGCCCACCACTAACCCCTGGCCCTCAGCACCTCAGCTCCATGGCTTTGCAATAGCTCCAGGGATGGGGACACCCTCACCTCCCTGGGCAGCCTGGCACAAGGGCTGACATAACATAGTAAACATAGTAAAGAAACTTAGATGAAATGAAAACCAGATTAAGGTGAAAGAGAAAAAAACCACAAAGTTGGGAGTGGATAGCACTTGGGAGGAAATATAATGTACTTACAGATTTGGGAACTGAAAATATAAGTTACTTTGGAAATTATAAGTGTGCCTTTGGCAAAAAGGCAAGACACTACCTTGCAGTGAAAGAGGAAAAGAGGTGAAAACTACTTAAGATTTTGGATGTGCTGATCAGTTAAGTCTTAAAATCTATTCTAGATACAGTGAGGAGATTCTTACGCTTGTTGGATGGTGTTTTGCCAAGTAGAAAATGAGTTGAGTGATTTTGCCTTTTTTTTTTTCAATGGTTCAATGTTTCTAGATGAGAGGTGTTATCTTTCCAGATTTATATAGTTTTATTAATAACACTTGTCAAAATGGATTTGATAGTTTTAAAGCTGAAGAAAAAGTTTTAAAAATCTAGGTTTCTAAAGTCATACCTGATTTTCAGCTGCGTACGAGTATAGCAGGGCCATGTACGTTCTGCTTCAGATCCCCCTTTTCTACCTCTTAAATGTTCAGAATTAACGATTTTATCAAGTACAGTGGAACAATACGGAGAGAAATTCTTTTGTCTTTCAATTTTAGTCAAGAAATAAAATTTGGGGTTTAATTTTAGATGGATATTTCAGAGGCCACTATAAATTTAAGAGGGGGATACACAGTGGATCGTTTCTTTAGAAATTATTACTTACACTGTGCAATGCTTACAATTTGCTTAATTGGTATTACAGCTGCCACTAGAGCAACATACTTGCAAATAGTGTAATATATTGTTAGAATAGCTATAGCTTCTGTTACAGAATGATTTATGATAAAAATGGAGAAGAGATTTCATAGAAATGAAAAGGAATTTGTTATTGAAAAAAAAGTTCTTTGTTGATAGTAAAGGAGATAAGATTTACCACAGAATGATTTTCAGACTATTTTCACGTGTGAAAAGGCACATGAATTGGTAAATATTTCTCTTATAGAAATCATAGAATCATAGAGTGTTTGGAAGGGACCTTTAGAGATCATCTAGTCCATCCCCCCCGCAGAAGCAGGTTCACCTAGGTGAGGTCACATAGGAACATGTCCAGGCGGGGCTTGAAGACCTCCAAGGAAGGAGACTCCACAATCCTCTGGACATTTCTTTTGGCCATTTTAAATCAGGAATTAATTGCATAATCTTTATGTGGTTCATTCAGCAGATTTTTTTGTGGCAAGTTAAAAGCTTCTTTCTTTGTCTCCATGACAGAAAGTAGTACCATTGTCTGTCATCATTCCTGAGTGTTAATGACAATACATTTAGCTTAATTGCAATCGAATATCTTTTTAATCAGAATTTTATTTTCTATTTTTAATCAGATTTATAATTTCAGATTTTAAAAATTCTTTTCACAGAATGCAAATGAAGAATGATGGGATGCTAATGCTCTCTTCATGCAGCCCCATAAGGATCTTGTCTAAGGACTTGCAGTTCGATAAACACTGAGAAAACTTCTGCTCCAGTACAATGTGGTAAAGCAAAGGACCTGAAATTGTCCACCTTTGTACAGCCCAAAGGACTTAAAATGTTTGTTATTTTGTGAGCAGAAGCAGTTCTGGAGTGAATTGAACTTCTGAAAATGCGGCCATGGACTGGTTCCTGGCGTTGGATTATGCTCATCCTCTTTGCTTGGGGAACTTTACTCTTTTACATTGGTGGACACCTGGTACGAGACAGTGAGCACCCAGATCACTCTAGTCGTGAGTTATCCAAGATACTTGCTAAACTTGAACGTTTAAAGCAGCAAAATGAAGACTTAAGGCGGATGGCAGAATCTCTCAGGTAGGATCTAAAAGTAATTAAAACTTTTCAGAAAGTGGCTGAGATATGAAACAGCAGAAATTCAATTGAAAGGATTGATTGTGGGTTTGTTTTGTTTTGTTTTTCTTTTTGGAAAGTCATGTTTAACATTTAAAAGCACAAATAAGAGTTTTAATCAGTGCTCTAACAGAAAATAAATTGCAAAACCTTTAAACAAGTAATATTGTGTTCAGATCTAATACAGCTGTTATTTTACAATCACTATTTAATGGTGTCCAAGTGTTACTGTCACAGCAAGAGTTCCATAGGTGATTAACTTCTCAATACCAACTTCAAACAACTGCAATTATTATGATGATCAAACCAATTAGAACAGCTAGTGATTTTTCTATAGTTCTGCATGCAGTAACTGGAAGATTTCATTTTCAAAGTGCTGAAAACATTTGTACAGCTTGTTGAAGATAAACGTGGTCTTGTTGAAGATGAGCTGCAATAGACTGCTGCATTATGTGATTCCTTTCAACTAAGGTTTTTCCCTTGCCATGCTGCTATATTTGTGGCAATACTTGTAAAATAGTAGGATTAGCTCCCTTTTAATAGTTATTTGTGAAATTATAGATGAGTACAGTTACAATTTGAAGTGTTTTCTTTTATCTTTTTAGAGGGACAGTGTTTAGCATAGGCTTCAGGAATCTCTTTTCCTAAACACTTGTAAGGGAAAGCTGCTTAGGTGGGATGTGTGCTAGAGTTAGATTGGACCTAAGTATGTGGAAATCACTGCATACAACTTAAAAATCCTGTTGGATCACAGTGACAACTGCAGAGGCTTCATGTGTTGTTGAGAAGTGCAAAGCTCGATGCAAGGTTTTAAAGAACGGGAGAGAGATATTTGTTTTTAAAATCTCAGAGTCAGACAAGTTCTCCTACCGTCTCTTTCACAACTACATACACAGAAGCACCAGGATGTATGTGTCAGCGTAGACCTGGGTAGAATTGAGAGAGCAAGGGACAGTGGCCATCGAGTATTTGTCACATCTCCTAGATGGCTCTTGCTTGGCAATGAGAAACTGGTTTCGAACTTGCCTTTTAATACCCTTTAGGAACAGATGCTCTTTTGGATCTTCTACCATGCTATTTTCCTTCACAAATAATAGCAAGAATTACAGAATTTCACAAATACCTTTGTTTTCCTTGCTAGAGTGTTTTATGGTTCTAGTCCTGTTCATGTTTTCTTATCTTTAAGCCACTATATTTCTCTCATTCATTCAAATGAAATCACACATATGGACTCTGTAGCAATGAAATTAATACTTTTCCTCTTAACTCTGTTCTGATATTTCTCCTAGTGCATTCTCTCTCGTGCATAGCCAAGGGCTATTTGATCTGGCAGGCTGGGTAGACTTCCTTGCCTTACTGAAATTTCTTGTCACAGCACTCTGTTCATGGTTTCAGATATGACTGCATGCTGATGAGGCTTCTTAACTGAGAAAGACAAATGCCTTAGTTTTGAAGGTGTCAGCCCTGAACCTCAGCATTTACGTGGTGCTGCACAGAGGTGGAGAAATGCTGCTGACTCATGTGACCTCTCCACTAAGCATAGATAATCTTCACCTTGAGCAATATGGCCATGAATGGCTGAGTGGGCTGTAGTTTTCTAAGGTCAATTTATTGTCATGTGATAACAAATGCATTGGCCAAAAGGTTTATATCTTTTTGTTGACAAAATGTTGTAATGTGGAGTATGCTGCTGTGAAGAAACTTAAGCAAGGTCTTCTATATTTGAATAAATACTTTAAAATTCCTTTAGTATTAGATGATAAATAGTCAACCTTAGAGCTTCTTGCCTCAGAGGGGAAATATTTGACCTTGAAAGTTAAACATTACCACCCTCCATTCTTTCAGCCTGCCACGTTTGGCTGACTTGAATAAATGGTAATGTAATGTATTGCCAATTGAAATATAACCAGTTCAAACTGCACAGTGAGTGTGTTCTCGATTTTACTAATGACAGAATACTCTTTTTGTTCAAGAAGGTGGCAGCAGAGATGAAGTGCATACATCCAAGCTAAATGATGTGTTAGGCAGTGATGATTTTTCTGAACATCCTTCTTTGTTTCCTTGACCTATCTATATTCAGATAAATCATGCATTTTCAGTGATCAAGTTTTAAATAATAGCTTATACTGTTGATAATTTTCCGTGATTTACAGAAATAAAACACCATTTGTTTAGTTCTAAAATAAACACATTAGAAGGTACCAACATTCCTTCTCTATGCTTCAGTTAAATGCTGTAAGTTTCTAGAATTACAATAGATGATCCAAAGCTGTTTCAAGTGGACTCTGTTCAGCTTCTTCTGAGTATTAAGCATGTTGCTTAATATTTGAGAGCTTTCTTCAAAGTGGTTATATGTAACCACAGAAACTCTTGCATGAGAAAGCCTAAAGCTTCTTTAAATGCCAATTAGAACAGCAACACTTCTCCAGGTTCAAAAATGGAGATGGGCTAGGTTGAGACAGGAAGATATTCAGACATTGTTTTTGTATGGAAGTGATCTGAGCTTGGTGAAGCACTAGACTTTGAGGAAAGCGCTATGTTGCAGTGTAGAGCATTGACACAGGCTGCCCAGGGAAGGTGTGGAGTCTCCTCTGGAGGTCTTCAAAACCCACCTGGATGTGTTCCTGTGTGACCTGATTAAGGTAGACTTGCTCTGTCAGGGAGGTTGGACTATATGATCTCTAAAAGTCCCTTCTCCCCCTACCATTCTATGATTCTAGGATTTTTCTTGAGCAGAATCCGTGATGCTGTTTGTACAGAAACTTTACAAATAGGTTTGAAAAATACTCTAGTCAACCTGAGTCATTCAACTGTTAAATCGTACAGGTGATACAGAATTCCAATATGCCATTTCTTTGTTTAGTAGATATTACAAGTGAAGTTAAGAATAACTGTTAGCTTTAAAATCCTTCCATTTATAGTTTTATAGCAATATGGCTATTGAAAATGAGGCATTCGTGAACAGTCCATGGATTCAGTATCTGTGTTCACGAAGAGATCACTGCTGCTATGAATATATATGAAAGAAACAAAACACCTCTTATCTTCAGAAGTGGAATTAGAATTAGACAGAGAAGTTTACTTTGCTCCAGTTAGCATCCTGAAGTGAAGACATATTCTGTTTTAGGCTTTACTGATCAAAGGCAGAAGGACTGCAACTATTATTTCAGTAGGATTTAATTGCTAGAAGCTTTCTTTTTGTACTGAGAGCTCCAATTCCTGATACTGGCTGTGAAATCTGAGTGATTAAGACAACAGTCTTAACATCAGTGTTAGGTCATAAAGGTAAAACCCTTTTGCCACATTGGTAAAAAATTGGTTTTGCACCCCTTCTCCGCTCAGGGTTTCTATCTAGAGAATTAGAAGTTTTTTTAATTCCACCAGAAATGAGATACAGTTTTGGCTGTGGAGATACAGAATATATCATGGCACACAACAGGTTTAAGCTAATGCATGAATCTGAGCATATTTCAATAATAACTCTAACTTAAGGTTGCTCTGGGGGGAGTTGAAAGTAAATAAGAGTGTCTACCTGGAAATTTTTAGCAATGAACAGACATCTGATTGAACTGCACTAGTTAAAATATGTTGACAAAACTCTATAAAACTTCTTAGTAGTGTAAAACTCCAAATTAACAGGATTTATCTTAGTGTGAATGGTAGAATATTACCATAACATCTATCTGTGTCATCAGTAGCCGCTAGTTAGGGCAGGGAGGAAGGGACAGAAAAGGGACAGAAAGCAAGTATGGTTACAATAATTCAGGACTTTTATTGAAGTTTAAGTTGTTGTAACACTTTCCGTTTTGTAGTTAAGAGAAAACTGGCGTCTCATTTTTAATTTCATTGGGACCTTGGTTATATGGTAAAATATATTTTGATACAGTACAGCTCAGTTACCTGGCATTTCCCATATAATGGGTTCTTGTGACTTCTTTCACTTCCTTGTCACCTGGTAAGTGTCTCTGGGATGGCTGAGAAGAGAAACTTAGTGTGCTTGGTGTGCTTTCATCCAGTCATCTGTGAAAGCCAGTATGCAACAACCAGAAGTGGTCTTCCCACTCTGAGACTTGAATGCTCTTTTGCTGCCCATTTATGTAGCAGCTCCTCATCGCCAAAGACAACAACAAGAAGAATACCCAAAACATGCCTTATGAAACACACTTTATGTGCATGCAAAATCGACCATTCAAAAGTTGAGCAATGTCGTTATCTGTGACAAAGCTTTATGAAATCTTGCTTAGCCTTTTTTGATACTTCAATCATATTTACTCTTGTAATTTTTCCCTTGGTTGCTTCTTTTCACACAGGATGCATGAGGAGTAGGATCAAGGTTTTAGGGCAGTAAGAGGCCTCTTTGTGTTTTGGTTTTTGTGTGTGTCTGTACTGTGTTTTTTAATCCCCCCCCATTTGTATGTTTGATTTCAAGTAATGTTCTTCTAATTATTTCTTTTTAATATTTGTAATTTATTTACCCATTTTGGTTAAGCATAGTTCATATTTTTGTCAGCATTTTTTGGTGAAGTTATTTTATGATGCCTTTAAAAAAAGTCTGTACCTTTGCAGTGGTGCAGGTTGGAACAGTCATACCTTTTTGAGAATTGCCTGAAATAAAAACATTCCTTTAGGAACTGAGTACACTTTTGTGATGCACTTCTGATGGCATGAAGTGTCTTCAGGCACCACTTAGTTTTTCCAGTACTTTTGAAAAGCCTTAAGTGAGACTGTAGTTATTCTTTTGTCAATATGGTGCTTTGTGAAAACCTTAGTTGCAGGCTATAAAGAGGCACAAATGTATATTAGCGATTCAGAAGATAGATGGAATTTAAAGTGTTCTGTATTGCCTGAGTTTTAGATATTATGTGCATGAATATTGCGGTTATAAGGAGATTTGGAGAGTTACCATAGTCCTTACATGTTTATGAACAATATTGTTTGAGCAAATCTGGGTTGTTTGTAGAAGCAGCTTAGATCCCATTAGTACAAAAGAGTAATCAACCTGAATGTTTTCTGGGTTGTTATTTTACTATTCTATATCCAGTAGAAATGGAAGAGCTGTTTCAAGAACATTTATTACAGATGTCATAGGTCTTGCAGCAAAAAGAGAAATCTTCACTACAATTTTGTAGTTATTTAAGGGAAACGCAATAGGGAGTAATAACCAATTCCAAGTATTACATCATGTTGTTTCATTATTTGCTTGTAATGTCATTTCAAATGAAAATTTAATTTACAAGCAGGTTATGATGTGCTTGCTAAAGGCTGTTACTGTTGCATCTAGGTGACAGAAGACTTTTAGGAGGAGGAGAGCTTAAAATGACTATGTTTGTAATGTCTGATTTTCTTAAATGGAATCTGACAAGTTGTGTGTTTGCCTTCATCTGTGTCCTAGACTTCTTTTTTTTTTTTTGCAATACATGAATGGTTCACAGTATTTATGTGCTTCTTTGTGTCTTGCTAGGTGATAGTCAAGCTTTTATCTTTTATGTTGTATTAGTGATGTCCTCCCCTGCAAGGTGAGCCTGGCAGTATAGGAACCGGTAATTTCAGAGCTTTCTTCAGGGAAAAACAGAATCTTGTTGGATGTATTCAATCTGTGTTCACATTACCAATACATCACATTTCATGTATGTTTACTTTCTAGAGTCTATTAAATGTTACAATTATTAGAACCTGAAATTCTATTGACAAATATGATAACCTGTATTTTAATTTGAATAGGATGATGTGTGTGTTATGAAGTAGAAGTGGAAAAGGGCAAAATGTAATCAAACAAATAAACCCAAACAGTAGTGTTTCTAGATATTATTATTATTATAGTTCTCAGTGTAGCTTCAGAAAGAAGAGGTAGAATTTTCATTTTAAAAGAGCACTATAGTTTTTTTAATGTAGTTGGTGCTGAGACTGATGTAGAATCCAGACTCAGAATCAATTAATCATAAGTAAATCCATTAAAGTAATTCTGGCAATTACTCTGGGCAGTTGTTGGACCTAGTAAGCCCATAGTAAGCATTGGAAGGGACTTGGATACAAGAACGGCTTTGGATTGATAAAAAATGAGGTGGTATTTTGAAGTACTGTTTTCTATTATGTGTGTTTAAAGGCTCTTAGGTTGGAAGCTGAGGGTATTGCACGGGCCAATCTGTGAGGGAGGAAAATCATAGAACATGTGCATGTCTTCTCCTGTTACTACTTTAATGCAATGCTGAATTAAGGGAAGGGACACATCTTTAGGGGATACAAGCCAGCACTGATCAGGGCCATGCTGACTAAAATTGATTAGAGATGTTGCACCTTATTGAATTACCAGTAACATTGAGTGCTTTCTTTCAATTTTATCTGCTGAGGAGATTTTATCTTAGAAAGCTGAAGTGCCAAGTTATATTTTTTGTTTGTTTGTTTGTGTGTTTGTGGTCATTAATAATTAAACATCATTCTCTTGAGGGGAAAAAAATGTGAAAGAAGAAAAGCCAATCATAATGTGGCTTTATTTATAAACCTTCCAGCTCCATACAAAGAACTCAGAAAGACATCAGTGAAAGAATGAGAAAATATGTTATGTGAACTGGTTAAATCTTACATATTTTCTTTTTCTAGTAAATTACTGTAACCTTTTAAGTACCTTGGAAACAGGAAAAGGTTAGAGTGGTTTTCTACATGGTTTTTGTTAAATTTTTTTTTGTTTTTACAGTCATTTTACATAGCGTGACAGTTCTTTCAGCTAAATTGGATGGCACTAACAATTAATTTTTGAGTGATTCCTTTTTGCCTTCGGACATTCACATTAGAGATCGCTGCTTTGCCATTGCCCCTCAATGATGCCTGAAGGTGATAAGAAAGTGGCCTCAGTGATATGGATGATGTACACAAAGTTCTTTTTCTTTCTTTAAGTACGGCTGGATTACTAAACAAGGGACAAAGCAGAGTGGGTTATCTCTGCACCGTAATCATTTTGATGTTTAAAATGATACAGTGATATTATTGTTTGATATGAGCTCATTATGGAAAAGATGATTTATGTTTACTGTAAAATGGTAGGGAACAGCATGTAAAAGTCACACCTTGTAACTATTGAGAAAAAGAATTCAAACTAAATCACTATTTAGTATATTATCATTGCTGTCCATGTAAGTGGATTACAATTTTGTTCATTTTGTATTTATAACTTAATTTACATATGTTGTCATAGCAATAAGTGAAGAATATTCTGTGCTAGATGCTTACTGTCATGTTCTTGACTAGAATGATCATAATTTAGACAAACTTGCTTTAAACTCCTCATGTTTTAAGGAACAAATTGGTTGTCCAGATTTACTTTGGTATGAAAACCGACATATATGTTTGTCAACAGGAATTCTTAGTCACAAGTGTGCATTATTCCTAGGGTATTCTGCTCTAGAAGTTATCTACATAGATGATACCATGAGTATAGATAAGGATTTTAATTCAAACACTTTTCCCTCAAATGTTGCCTTATCTCCAACTCAGTTGGTGTAGAGGGCAGTAACAAGCAAGCTGTGCTGGTTGCAGAGAAGAACCTTTTCCTTAATTTTGAGACTGGATGAAAGTGAGGAAGACAGTGCAAGTCTGATGAGGTAACAGTTGGAGAGACAGAAGTGAAAAAAAAGAAGAAGTTATTTTAGTTTTATCCTAAAATGATGTAATTTTTGAAAGTCCAAACAACTGGCTTAGGAGACTGCCTGCCATCCCCATCCTAGCTCCTTTTATCTAACAACCAAAGTATAGTAAACACTTTTATTACTCTATGCCAAAGCAAGTTGAATGTTAAATGGCATGTACTTTTAAAAAACTTTATTTACATCAAATGGTCAGAATTACTGTGCTTCTTTCATATTATCCACAACCATCCTTCTGTAGGATTTTGTTATTGCTATCTTAACAGACTTACGTTCAGAGGACATGTGCACTGTCCAAAGATTGCTCGTGGTAATGATTTTTTATCCTTTTGCCTCATTGTTCTTTACAAATTTCACCTTTAGGGAATGTGATTATACAAGATGAACCATTCAATTTTTCATGATAATTTTGTGGTCACTTGTTCTGTCACAATCCAAATTGTGATACCAAGTTGGCAGAGCACAAGTATATTTCAACTTTGTGGTTTTAAGCTAGAAAAAAAGCTGAAATGTGTTTCAATACAATCACTCAGTATAGTATCATGCTGTGTATTTATTGTAGAAACAAATTCACAAGTGGATTGTTGGTACTGAGGGAGTGTATTTACAGAGTGCACATATGTTTAAGATTAGAATATTCTCCTCAGTTTTGTCATTCCCTCAGTGCATAAGAAAGCAGATACACAAGCAGTTATTGATAATTACTTCTAATGTACCATGGTAGTTTTAAATCACAAATAAATATTTTGCAATTATTTAATTTGCTAATTTGCTTTCCTAATTTGAAGTTCCTAATTTGCTTTCAACTAGGGAACTTCAACAGTGCACAATTTTTTACTAAATTTGTTTCAAGCCACATAGCTTCATTTTCTACCCTGCTCCGATAAAAGGGGCTTAAATACTCTGCTTTGTGTGATTTATCTTTCTGATGCTCACATTAGATATTTGTTCCCTTCAAATGTTCCAGTGAAAATGACCTTTTCGTGAGTTCCTATATTTTTATTGGTATTTAATTATCCAGATATGAGAGACATCAAAGTTAATGACATCTCAGTATGATCTTTAGAATGCTGCCATTTCTAGTTTACAGTGAAAATACTCTCTCTAACTACTACTTTCTGTCTTGAAACTCTGGGTATATGTGTGTGGAGAGAGATTATCCCTTTGTTTTTTTGCTCATATTCCATTCCAAATGAAGAGTTGCTTTCATGTTGTGCCAGAATTCTGTATTTTTGACAGTTCTCAAGGCTTTTTGTTACATAAACAGATACGTAACAGATGTGAAACATATCTGTTTCCTCTTTTCCTTTTCAGGGTCAATTCTTGCAGAAGTCTTAGAAAAGGTGGAAAAATTCTTAACCTCAGTGTCATTTCTCTAGCGATGAAAGGAGTTTTTATTTTCCCTCCATTAATTTTTAATTTGTGAGATAAATAGAAGATAGCATCTAACTTCTAGATTTTATTTTGGTTTATTAATATGTGGAGTCAAGATGAAATATGATGGGCAAAACTCAGTAATACCCTTAGGGCTGATTTATGGCTTCAGAATACCTAATTCCATACTTCTCCTGTGCTCACATACTAGAGATTTCACAGCTCCAGATCCCACAGCTTTTCTTCATAGCAAAGATGCTCTAGTCTCCTGATCGTCTTGGTGTCCCTGTGCTGGCCTCTCTCCAGCAGTTCCCTGTCCCTCTGCAGCTGGGGAGCCCAGAACTGGACACAGGACTCCAGATGAGGCCTCACCAGGGCAGAGGAGAGGGGGAGCAGAACCTCCCTTGACCTGCTGCCCGTGCTCTTCTTGATGCATCCCAGGATGCCATTGGCCTTCTTGCCAATGAAGGTACATTTCTACTCATGTTTAGTTTGCTGTCCACCAGGACTCTGGGGTCTCTCTCCTGGAGCTGCTCTCCAGCAGGTCACCCCCAGCCTATCCTGGTGCAGGGGGTCGTTCCTCCCCAGGTGCAGGACTCTGCACTTGCCCTTGTTGAACCTCATGAGGTTCTTCTCTGCCCAACTCTCAGCCTGTCCAGATCCCGCTGAATGGCAGCACAGCCTCTGGTGACTCAGCCAGTCCTCCCAGCTTGGTGCCATCAGGGAACTTGTTGAGGCTCACTCAGTCCCCTCATCCAGGTCATTGATGAAAATGTTGAATCAGACCGGCCTCAGATTCCACTCCTGTGGAATCCCCTCAGGCCACAGGCCTTCAACTAGATTCTGTGCCATTGATCACCACCCTCTGCGCTCTGTCATTCCACCTCACTATCCACTCATCCAAGCCACACCGCCTGAGCTTTCCGATGAGGATGTTGTGGGAGACAGTGTCAAGCCTTGCTGAAGTCAAGGTAGATGACATCCACTGCTCTCCCCTCATCTAGCCAGCCAGTTATGCACTCATAGAAGGCTCTCAGGTTGGTCAAACAGGATTTCCCCTTGGTTAATCCATGTTGACTCCTTCTGGTGACCATCTTTTCCTTCATATGTTTATTGACAACACTGAGGATGAGTTGTTCCATCACCTTTCCAGATGGTACATACTTTGCCATTTCACACCCTAGCCCCCAAGTTCTTTAGTTTAAAGTCCTCGTAATCAAATTGGTCAGCCTATGCCCTAAGATTCCAGTGCCCTTGTGAGACAGATGTATTCCATCCTGCCCTTTCAAATGTCATCAAAGAAGGTACTGTTGTCATAAAAATCTAAATCTCCTCAGCACCAACCTCTAAGCCAGGAGTTAATGCACATAATTTTTCTATTGTTGACTGCTCACTTTCCACTTACCCCAAGGTTTTCTTATCTTCCTTGATCGTGATAATGTCATGACTCATTACATTGTTCACACCCACATGTAAGAGGAGCAGGAAATAATAGCCCATGTCCCTGATGAGATGTGGCACCCTCTCAGCCATATCTTGTGTTTTTGGCTCCTGGCAGGCAGCACCTCTCACTCTTCTTGTCCCATGAACAGATGGGTCTCTCGGTGCCTGTTAGCAGTGAGTCACCCACAATGTGCATCCCCTCCTTTTCTTTTCCCATTTCTTTTTACATTTCCCACTGCCTGCTGCCACTGGAGCAGTTAGTGGTAGATTGGTCGTTTGAGGCTTCCCTACCTGGACCTTGCCCATCCATGCCCTCCATTGTTAATGCCTCATACTTGTCTTTGATTAGAACACTGGAGGGAGGATTGCAAAGCAGAGCCCTGCTTTTTTATGTCACCATTATCCAAGGCATTTCATTTTCTGTGGAGACAGGTACCTGTTTTTAGAACTATCTGTCAATTTCTAGCTCTGCTTCTTTAACACTTCGGAATCTTCTAATGGTTTCTTGAAGCTCTTTTACTTGATGCTTCAGCTCTTGGGCTTGATGGCACCTATCACACATACTTAACCTTAGCAGGATATGTACCTAAGTACCCCCTGCAGTCTGCCTGCACTGAAGCATCCTTGTTACCCAGCAGGACGTTCTCGTTCTGAGCTCTGGCTTTAGCTCACAAATGGGTATCTCAGTTGCTGGTATTTTAGGTGAACAGCAGTTTAGAATAAGAGAATTATCATAAAAAGCTACCACTGGGGTACATGTAAGAAACTCGGATCTTATTCTGAGGTCAGAAAATACATTGAAATTGTCGTGTGTCAGTATGTGGGAAAACTTTAACTTAAAAGTTCTAGTGCTGGTCCTCTGAGAATGTATGGTCAGCATTCACGAACAGAATGTATTTCATGTGTGAAAACATAAAGTAAGCAGAACCTGAGTCTCGTGAAGGCACATCATTCAATTAGGCTTTGTTTCAGTGTTGCCAGTCACTCCCAACAAATGATCTGAGTTAAGCTGCTGCAAATACTATTTGCACAGGTAGAGCCTGGGATTGGTCTTGTCCATGAGTGGAAGTCATGTAAACAGCACAGTTTAACACCAGATTCAGTCTGTCTGCTGCAGCTCAGTTATAGATTGCTTTTCTCCTGTGGGATTGGAGTTTAAAATTCTTTATTTATATTAATATGTTTGATTTCTTCTATTTTTAAGCGAATGGCAAGAAGACTTATCAGCAAAACAATATGTAACAAAAATGAGAGAACTGAATTGTTAATGCAAACAATTTAACATATAACAGTTATAACTCATATAACTTCTTTATTTTCTGTGTCCTAGGATACCAGATGGTCCCATTGATCAGGGACCAGCTGCAGGAAAGGTACATGCTTTAGAGGAGCAACTTTTAAAGGCCAAAGAAAAGATAGAAAACTATAAGAAGCGGACAGGAGATGGTTGGTAGATAAGTTTTCTTTCACTTGTAAAATAAGTTTTGACAGCCCATATCACAAATGTATTGGTTTCTTAACAAATAATTCAACTACAAGTGCTGATGTTTTTATGCCTTTTTTTTTTTTTCCTTTTTGAAATAGGAGGCCTTGGGAAAGATCATGAAATACTGAGGAGGAGGATTGAAAATGGGGCTAAGGAACTTTGGTTTTTCCTCCAGAGTGAACTGAAGAAATTGAAAACTCTAGAAGGAAGTGAACTGCAAAGACGCATTGATGAATTTCTGTCTGATCTGGGTCATCAGGAAAGGTATTTGTGCTGATTCTGCATCCGTGTTGTGAGGATTATGGATTGATTTAAGTACTGACACACTGCTTAAAAATCTCGTAGCATAAAGTACTGGTATGTAGGATAAAATGTGCTTGAAGCGTAAAGGTGAAATTGTTACTTGGATTTCATGGGTCATAAAGTATATATCCAACTTCTATCAGTACAGCTGAGAGTATGACCCTTTGATATATTTTCATTTTTAGGACCAGACCCGGGTCCTAGATGCCAGCTTGTTGCTTTTCAGTTGCATCTGTCCATAAATGTACATATGTGCCGATTTCTACAAGTAATAAAACCATTGTTTTAGGTGCCTTTCATAAATAATAGAAATCACATTGATCACTGAGATGTTATATAGCTGAAATGACTTCAAAATTGGGTGATCTCTTGATCTCAGGTTAAGTTGTCATTCTGAAAAGTCACAAAGATAATTTCTTTTTGAAATATCATAATTACACTGTCGTTATGATGTTGTTCAAAGATGTATTGAATTATATTTCCAATTGTTACTATCTTCTGACTTCACCATTGTGGAAGTACCCTTTGTATTACATTAAAACATTAGTGCTGAACAAAGCAAATCCAGGAAGTGTTTAAAATCTAGTAAAATACGTCTTTGAAGCCCATTATATTTATATTTCTGTTACCAACAGGATTATAATGGCAATTTGTGTCTTATTAGTAAACAGTCGTAAGAAAATAGTTGAATTAACTCAATACACCACCTTAAAGAAGTATCTTTCCCAAAAAATCTGTGATCTGCATGTGTGAACATCAGTAGTAATGCATGAGCCTTTGAAAATGATACTGTAGTAAAAGGAAAACATACTAAGAATTTTCAATTACTTGGAAATAATGTAAACTTTAAAACATAGTTTAAAGAGAATATGAATTTGATTAATAGTGCAGGCAAATAATATAGTCCATTAAATATTGTAATTTAATATTCCACGGTTCCAAAACCCAGTTTGTCACAGATTGATGGAGTTTAAAGTGAGAAGGGACTATTCAGTTATTGAGAGTTATTACTTATATAAAATAAGCCATTACATTTCACCCAATTATTTCTCTGCTGAGTGTAATTATGTATGTTTGACTGGAATAAAAGTAGTGCTTTGCTGCAGCAGAATTTTCCATAAGACTTGAGGTCTTCAGTTAAACAGTCAATGAACTGACAGAGAAGCTGCCACTTCCTGGACAGTTTGTTTCAGTAGTTACCTCCATTCAGAAATACTTGTTCTCCTGAGAATTTGTTTCTGTTTGGGCTACTTGGACTTCAAGTCATTGATTCTTGATGTATGTTTTAAACTATCTGTGCCAAAGCTGGATCAAGTAGTCTAATGCCAGACTTACTAGTGTCTGTCATGGGAACAAAGTCACTTGTGTATGCATCACTGCACTGTTTATATAGCCAGGATCACAATAGGCAGATGCTACAGTGGAACCTTGAAAAATGTTGTGTGTTTGATGCCAGAAGGTTTTTACGTCCCTGCCTTCCAGAATTAATCCTTTTTTAATTCCTTCTTTTCCTACACCAATGATTGTTAATTCATTAAGCCCAACTTGCAAGTTTCTGTATTTCTGACAATCTTACCTTCACATCTGCCTGCAGTTCAGAATGAGGAGAAATCAAGAGTAGAAATGCATTATCCTTTGTGTTAGTCGGCCTTTCAGACCTGTAGGAGTTATGAAATGAATCCATTGTAGAAGTCTGAAACCTCTATGGTACTGGAAGATATTTATATAGAATTATAAAATCATTTTGGTTAGAAAAGACCTTTAAGCTCATGGAGTCCAACCCCTTCCCTCACCCTGCCAAGCCCACCACTAACCCATGGCCCTCAGCACTTCAGCTCCACAGCTTTGCAATATCTCCAGGGATGGGCACTCCCCCACCTCCCTGGGCAGCCTGGCACAGGGGCTGACAACCCTCTCAGGGCAAAAGTTCTTCCACAGCTCCAGTCTCAACCTCCCCTGGCACAACTTGAGCCCATTTCCTCTTGTCTTATTATGCATTACTGGAGAGATGAGATCAACTCCCACCTCACTACAGCCTGCTGTAGTAGTTGCAGAGAGTGATCATGTCTTCTTCTCAGCTTTGTCTTCTGCAGACTAAACACCCACAGTTCCCTCAGCCCCTCCTCATCAGACTTGTGCTCCAGACCCTTCCCCAGCTTTCTTGCACTTCTCTAGACACGCTGCAATAAAATAATCTGATGTTGCAGAATACTATTTGTGGTTATCTGTAGTTCCAAGAATGTTTGTTCTTTCACCTTTGAGGTCAGGCTGTGAGTTTATTTCCCTTTAATCTTTCATTCTTGTTGCATGAGTGACAGGAAAACTCCCAGCTGCTCAGGTGCACATCCTTTGGCTTGTGATGCACTGTTTGTCTTCAGGCTGTTCTTTTCCCTTAGGATGCCCAGTAGCTCCCCAGGGAAAGAGGGAGCTCTTTTTTCCTCCATGCAGTCTCTCTAGTGTCTTCTGAAAGGAACATGTTATATGAGCATGATAATAATAGAAGTTTGATGTGATAATAAGATAATAGGATAGTAAGTTTGAAATGATTTGAGTTTAATATGATAATGTTTGAGCAACATAATGAGCAAATGGAATGATCTCACTCACTGACAGTCACAGCTTTTTTGGTAAGGTTTTTTATTGCTGGGGCTTTTGTTGTTTGTTTTTTTAAGTACAAGTTCACTTGACTTAAGGGTTTTAACAAGTTGTCCAGTGCCCTTCTGTTGACAGTGATGGCTTAAAAAATTGTTACCTATGTATCTCAGAGAAAGGAAACACTGCCTGTGAAGCTCGTATTACTTATTTACATGTATATACATAAATGTGTGTCTTAGTTTCTTTAATGGATATTATAATCTAATATTTGGATTAGAAAGATCAGTGTGAATTACAAGTACTTAAAGCAGTTAGTAATGCCCTCTGTATGCTGGAAAGCAGATAAAAGGGTGGGTAGTGATGAAATTATGAGATAGCTATGAAAGAAAATGACATATTTTTTTCATTTGTGTGGAAAGCCTGTTCTGTCATAGAGAAGAATTGCTTTTTAAGAGATTATAAACTCAAAGGCAGTTTTTGTGCCTCTGGATGTTAATATTAGAGCTCTTTGTTAATCTTGGTGCTGTTATGCAAATGATCTGCTACTGATATGATAGCACTTCTCTTATTGAATGCATTAATCACTATTTCTTGGCTGTGTCCTAGGGATTGTGTAAACTTTTTCCCAGAGAGAGCCTGTCTTGGCAGTTGATTTTGTCCAGTATTTCACCGATTCTGTGTAAGAAACAACGTAGCCCATTGTAGTTTCCTCCTTTATGGAATATGGAATTTTATTATGTCTTTTAGAGGGTTATTGAGAGTAACTTCATTTTAATAGTGGAAAGACAATTTGTCATAGAGTAAACAAAAAAGAACAGATGAATCCTCTAGTTTCATGGTTGTTTACTGTGTTGGCATGATGTTGTTTATAAAGTGGCTGTTACTGAGGTAGTTTTGTTCCTTCTCCTGGGGAAGAGCTGTCATCAGAGCTTTAGTGATAGCTGGCCAAGGTTTGGTGTGTATATAGTGTTTAAGCATATTTTCACATAATTTCCTTTGACTTTGGTGAGATGTATACTTTTCTTTTTCTTTGAGGCTTTACTTTGTGATGTTAAAATTTCTAGGAGGTTTCAATGTATTTTTGTCATATGAGTAGAATAAATGTCTAGACCGATCTTTAAAAATGTATTAAAAATGCGTGTCCTCCCCCATTTAATTGTGACAGTCAAATACAGATTAAATATGTAGCCAGATTCTTTACTCCATTCTACTTTTCAGCAGCAAAATGCTTTTAAGAACAGCTCCAAGATTTAATTTATATGAAATAAAAATAAAAACAAATTGATACTGTTAGTTAGTAGCACAATGAAAGACCAAGTTTGACTTAATAAACATCTGCAGTGCCATTGTCTGAACATATTTCTGCTATTTTACCACTCACAGTAGCTTCTGATAATCCTGTGCAGGCTCATCTTTTGTCTGCACTTAGATTTCTTGGCCTTCTGGACCACTGGTCTGTCTTATGTTTTAGCTCTCCACACGGAGCCCAACTCTGGTCTTTGGTATTAATCTGCATCACTTCTAAATCTGCATTAATAAACATCCTCTCACACTCAAAAGAACCTAGCAGATGTGAACCTAAAAAAATACACATTTCCCAGCAGTAGCAATCAGAGAAAGTCTCCGTGACTCAAAGTGTGTTAAAATTGCACCACCCTGTAATCATTTCTGTCTGACAACACCTGTGAGTGTTTCAGTTCCTTGTTTACTTCAGAGTTTCAAAAGAGTATTTTTTAAAAAAAAGATTATGGATACTATCTGGAAACTCTTGAATTCATAAAATTTCCCACAAATGGTTTCATATTCGTTATGGTATGTACTGAGCAAAGCTGCCTTTCTCTGAAGTGTTGAGCCACTGAGTCCGTGTGAGGACTGACTCATCATTCCTCTTAAGAAATGATGGAAAATAATCATATTTCATCTGTTAGGCTCATCATTTAAACTCAAAGCTTACCTACTGCCTTTACTTTGTCATGTTCACTGTGGCCAATCATAAAGAAAATAAAATTTGCACAACACTTAACTACTGAGAGGGATTTTTTATTGATAGGCTTTGTATTTTCAGTTATTTTGTACCAGTATTTAATATAAATGTATTTCTACAGGGAAAGAGGAGAGTATACTGATTGTGTACATCACAACTACAGAAAAGACTTTTCTTAAAGCCAGTGAAAGCGAGCATTTGAAACTAGTTTAAAATGTGGCTGTGGTTGTGCAGCTGCTTCTGATGATAGTAGAGGATTTTTTATTTTTCATGTTTAAACTTGAAATTTACAGTTTCTTTAAAGACCCAACACGATCTGATTGGGAAGAAAATTAGATTTAAGCTCCCAAGAAAGCTGATGAGTTTTTCTTTTTCAGTTTGCCTACTAGCCTGTAATCCTTTCTATAAATTAGAAACTACTTGTTTAAGAGGAGCAGACTCTTTATTCAGATAGTTATATAAAAACCATTGCATTAGATCTACTGCATCATTATTTCTTTTCTGTTTGTCCCTAAACCATGTTTGTTATATTGAGTGTTATGTATATTTAATAGTTAGTGATTATAAAACTAGTTACCTGTTTTTTTCATACAAAGCCAGAGTAGGTGTTTGAAACTCAGTTACCCAGTAAAAGAAAATCCAGCTTATAGGCTGCCCAGGGAGGGTGTGGAGGCTCTTTCCTTAGAGGTCTTCAAGACCTGCCTGGACATGTTCCTATGCCACCTGATCTTGGTTGACCTGCTTCTGCAGGAGGGTTGAACTGGGTGATCTCTAAAGGTCCCTTCCAACCCTGCCATTCTATGATTCATAGTTTAAATTTAGAGCGTAAAGAAGGTACTTCAATTGATTGGCAGAATGTGAATGTTATTGCTGCTGAACAATTTGGGTATAATGTTTAATACAGCAACAGCAGGTGATACTGTAGATCGATGTCACTGTTATCCTGTGCAGAAATATGAATATGAAAACCAGAGTGAGTGTATGAGAATGAAATAATAAGAGAAGGTTGTCTGATAACTTTGCTGTCTCGGTTTGATTTATCTCAGGATTTACTGCTTAAATATTGTATAATTGGAAATACCTAATAGAGCTACTTCATATGCTCCTCTCACTTGCTAAGCTTGTTTACAGGAAATAGCCTTAGCTAACTAGCATTGTGGATGCCATACAAACAAGTGCTGCCAACAGCAGTGTCTTGTGTTACTTCACTGACAAGACCCTCTCAAAGTTGTTGGGAAGTTTGCTTGCCTTCCCCTCACGCTCTGTTTTGTCACCTTCTAAATTTCTCTCCCTTTGTTCTGTTGCATCTCTTCGTAGTGATCAAACTTGTGGCTTCTTAAGAATTCCAGGCAATAAATTGCAATGTCTGAAATTCAGATGAAGGAATTAAGAAAAATGGTTCAGACCTCAAACTTTACCATTGTTATGACAAAATGTTGAGCAGCTTTAAATATTCTTAGTCTATAAAGCCAGCTCTGAAACTATTGGTTCTGAATTGATAAACCCATCACTTGCAGAATAGCCATCACTCTTTTTATAAATACTTCGAATAGTTTGCTTCCAGTTTTGTATTTTCTCCTCAAAGCCACAGATATAAAACATTTCTTTTCCTGGGTGGTACTATTTGTGCTGTACAAGTGCTGAGGGATATGGTTTAGTGATAGGTTTGGCAGTATGTGGTGAATGGTTGAACTCGATCTTAAAGCTCTTTTCCAACTGTAACAATTCTATGATTTGTAATGTAGTATTCTGTACAAGTATTGTAAGACATTTGCAGGAGGCAAAGTCACAATGCATTATAATAGAAGTTACCATAGGAATCACTTTCGCACTTTTGTCTGGGGCCACAGGATAATGTAATTTCTTCTCAGTTTCCTTTAGCACATACTAGAAATAAATGCTTTATAGCAGGTTTAAGAGTTTGTGTAACCCTTCTCCTGTTTAATACTATAGTTACTCATGAGTATTGAACACATTAAGTGGAGAACATGGTCTTCTTTGGCTGCCATTTGGATTGTGGGGTAGGAGGGGCATGAAGAAATTGTTTTTGAGGCTATAATTGAAATATCTGTTTACTTTGTCTTTGATTTCATCTAATCCTCCAATTCAGTAATGTTAAAGTTGTTTCCCTCTTTTTTAAGATTACTTCCATTGTCCTTTGCAGGTCAATAATGACCGACTTGTACTACCTCAGTCAAACAGATGGAGCAGGAGATTGGCGAGAAAAAGAGGCCAAAGATCTAACAGAACTGGTCCAGAGGAGAATAACTTACCTACAGGTAAGAGGATAGGACTTTTAAATCAAGGTAAACTTTATATAGATATACATATACACACATAATGTTTAGCTGTACTATTGTAATAGACTAATTACATGGTAGTTTTATATGTTTGTATATGAATGAATTCCAGGAAAAAAAGAGTGAATGTTTTAATAATTGTATGTGTATAGAAAAGCAAATCCTCTTTGGATTTTTGTTGTTCGTCAGTTTGGGTTTTCTTGTTTGTGGGGATGTTTGAGGGGATGTTTGTTTGCAGGATGTTTGTTTATTTGTAGGGTTATTTGTGGGGTTTTTGTTTGTGGAGTTTCTTGTTTGTGGTTGTTTTGGATTTGCAGTTTTTACTGAGCTGTACTTAACCTGTTTATATTCTTTGTTTTGTTATCAAATCTAAGTCTGGTTTCTGTGTTTTACTCTTTAGACTATGGGAATGCATACATATGCTTCCACACTGTTAAACATCAAAGTATGAAAGTAGGAAACTTCTGAAGAAGCAGCTAATTAAAAAAAATGTGCAAAATTAAAGCACTTGTATAGTACATTGTCCAGTCCTAGACTGTTTTCAGCATGTGTTTGAGGCTTCTAATAGATGCTCGTATTTGTGAGTGCATGAAGCCTTTTTAATACACGTGCTTGTGTATTTCTATAAAATTGAAACTAAACTTTATCTGAAAATTTTTGGCCTTCTGTTCATGTGTGAATGCATTCAGCTATTTATAAAGTGATCAAAAAGATATCTGATGTAGTCTGTTTTATCTGGATGTGTTTTTCTGTGACCTGTTTAGTGTGGTCACCCCTAATGTCTCATCTTTTCTTTATATAGCTGGATTTGTTTCTGATCTTTTCATAGTTTCATGTTTCACAGTTCAGCTGTTGGAACCTTTTCTTCTGTGATGAAGCTATGTATTGGTGCTTGTTAAATAACAAAAGACACCCTTCCATGGAAAAAAACTTCACAGAATGAGTCTTGTCTTGCAGGAGATATCACTTTGTCTTCCTTAAGCTCCTTCTTGGGAATTGTTCCTAATTCTTCCATTTGTGATGTCACTGTTTGGCAATAGTTTACTGCTTCTCAATGCTGATAAATATGGCCTTTCTCTACCTTTTTCTGTTGTTTCACCACATCCACTTGTGGTCTTATCTAAGCATGTATATCTTTCTGGAGAGTGATTGTTTTCTTATTGTATGTTTTAAAATGTTCAGGAATAGGATCTCCAAATACATACAATGAATAACAGAAGTAAAAGCAGTTTAGGAGAGCAGAAACTGAAAATTGAAGCATTAAACAAATGCTCACATTGTTTTTTAGTGAATTTGAAATAAATTTACTTGCTGGATGAAGAGATGAGAGGCCAGATGGTTCCTCCTAAAAATTGTTTAGATGCATGTAGTTTATGAGAAGGAACTTTCTGTAGAGGGAATTTGTTCTCATTTAAAAACAAAGTTAAGCAGTATTAAGAATGAAACTAGTGCTAAGTCACAAGTCTTATAGAATTCTAGTACTTCATGTTTGTAGCTTAAGGACTTAAAGCCTTTCAGGAAGTGTATTATATCCTCAGGCACTTGCAAGGAATGTAACTATCTTTATCCTCATTATCTTGAGAAGGAAAGCTAATGATGAGCATGAACATGTGATTTACTGAAAATTGTGGCACCAGGTTCAGAATTAGAATTCATTATAATGTACTTCACTCAGTTCCCATTGTACAGTCCATTTTTTTGTTTCTGTTTTACTTACAAATTTGTTACAAAGAAGTCGATAAGAAGTCATGTTGAGGAATTGAGTGGGTTTCCTGAAGGGCTTCTCCTGCCAAATTGTTAAGTGTGGACCAGACCTCCTTGCTTTCTACACTTCTGAGAGGAGTCTGGGTGTGGCTGGATCCAATCTTAGCCCCTGACCATAAAATGAAGAGTTTGGTTTCTAGGTTCTGGCACAGAGTCATTTTGTTACATCTCGATCGGGACCTCTTTTTGTGAGAGCTGTCCCAAACCAAGGAGAGAGCTGTCCCAAACCAAGGAGTCCCTCGGTTATTGTGATGTCTTGATCTAATAGCAATATTTGATTCTTTTTTCCTTTCTCTGTCTCCCAAAGGTTCTTGTTCTTATCTTGAAAGTGTCAGCTTTTATTCATGGAGTTTATAATCTTGTATCTGCACTTGTGTGTCCTTGGTGCTTCCAGTCTGTCATTAACTTTGGTATGTTGTCTGCACCTGGGCATCTTCAATGTTGTCTTTTGTTAACTTCAGGCAGGGTGATTTGCACTCCCTTTTTAGGAGAATGTCCTTGAAGTCTACTCCCAGTGCTTTGTCATACTGAAGACTGTGACCTCAGGCCTCAGCACTCATCAGTCTGTTCAGCTTTACCAAGTCTTAATGTATTCTGACTTTGTACAAGTCATTCTAATATTTTACCATCAAGATACTTTAAATCCCAACAGCTATACTCACTTTAAAATTACTTATCAATACAAAACTGCACTCATGATGAGTTGTGCTTACTTTGGTTAATTTCTTCTGGAATTTATGACAATCTTCTACAGACTTATATAATGTAAAATTTCTTGGACATTTAATCTTAATGGCTTTCCCTTTCACTCGTTTTTCAGTGTTTCATGCATGAAAATTCTAGTCCCACTGAGAAGAATTTCTCTGTGTGTTTGCCATTTCTCTCTCCTTTTTATAATCTTGTTTTGATCTTTGACTGAACTTTGTCGCTTACTCCATAACTGCTTTGTGTCTTTGAAGGTTGTTTGCTAAAAGATACAAAATTACCCTGTAGAAGGAACCTGTGGATAGGATGCGTGCCCTCTATGTTTTTGGGGATGATCATTTACTTCCAGATGTATATTGTTACCATCATTTATATGAAAGATTCAAACCCAAAGACATGATAAGTCTCAGTCACTGTGTGCAGCATTGCCCAGAATTGGGGTAGAAATCTAGCCAACTCTTCATAGAATCATAGAATGGTAGGAGTTGGAAGGGATCTTTAGAGATCATCTAGTCCAAACCCCCTGCAGAAGCAAGTCCACCTAGATCAGCTAGAAAATATTCTTTATTATGAGTAGTTGCAGTCTTTGAGGTGTTTCATTCACATATACAATTACTACCAACTCTCTTTTCTCTTTTCTCATTCTTTTGTCTGAAAAAAAAAATGAGGATCCAGTCACTTGCTTACATATCTCTAAGCCAGACATAAGCTTTTGGAGCCTTTCTAAATATTGAAACATTTCGTGTCTTAAGTGGTTGTTGCAAGTAGTCACCCAAAACTGGAATATGTCTGTGACATGTTTGGAAGTAGACTTGACTTATTTTCTAGAGTGAGGTTGAGGATGTTGAAGAGTACAGGGCTGACTGTGAGTATGCAATGTAAAGCAGTTCTTTGTCTGAAGTTACACATATACAACTCTCTTCATAATATAACTGTATTTAAAAATAAAACTAAATAATATTCAACAATCCTTGCCCTCCAACTCCATGCCAAAAGAACTATGTGGAACATATTTGTAGGTTGGGTTTTTTTTAGTGATGAATGAAGTACCATATAGTTTTCTTTCTGCTACACACTGAACAATGACAGCTGCATTATTTTGGGACATCTCCCTGGGAACTCATTTAGCTGAATGATTGTGAATAGTGATGACTGCTGCTTCATTTGGATGGCATTACCATAAATTTGATTTAATGAGGCTACATTTAGCTAGTTCCCTGTAGTTAAAGCAAGACTTAAAAAGATAGGAGCTTATATTTAAGCAAAAGACTGTCTTTTCAGAGATGTTCTTTATCAAATGATCGAAGAGAATATACAAGAGAAGTCAGAGAAGGGCTCTTGTAGTATGGAATATTCTGGAAGTAGTGGAGTGAGTAAATGATTACAAAGGCAATACTTTGTTTTCTTCCTCTTTCCTTTTTGTATTTGTTTTAGTTATTTTAGGAAGTTTGTGACTTAGCATGTAGTCTTCCAATAGCAGAATATTTTTGCTTCCAACTAAAAAAATACCCCCATTTTTGTCAAATTTGAAGGTTCAAAATGTGGGCAGGTGAGGAAAGTTACTAAGTAATTAAGTCAATTTGCCAGATTCTAAGATGCTCTGGGGGTGATAAGTTCAAACTAGTTTCAAACAAAAGCAGAAGAAAGTTCCAGAGTGGAAAAAGTATCATAGAAAATTCTGCATCAGCATTTAGTTTTTTTTTTTAATGTGGAAGGAGGACACTACCTGAAGGATTCATCTGTGTGTCTCTTTAGACACTTTTCAGGGAGAAGAGATGATTTATTTAATGAGCAGACCTTGTAGCACTTCAGTTTTCTTATGGTAGATTCAGCATTCTTAGGTTTATTTGAAAGCTTTCTTGCATTTACTCTAAATACATAAAATTCTGATAAATCACTTAAGCAGAAAAATGTCATGAATGCCAGTCCAAGTTTCTTATTGAACTTTAGAAGTAGATTTAGGAATAGAGTTGGACTAGGTGACCTTTAAGGTCCTTTCCAACCCGAACTATTCTATGAACAGCATACTTTAATAGTCTCATCTTGAAATGATAAAGGAAAAATTAGATACTGGAAAAGCAGTTGAAAAAAGTTGTATCCTTAAGCTTAACCAAGTTATATTCCTGGCCACAGTTGCTACTTGCTTACTTAGGCAGTATAGCTATGAATTATATATATATAGTTAACTATATGGTTCTAACATATATGGTTATGAATTCATAACATGACACACTTGGACTATACATTCTAATTGTCTTAAGCTTGACAACTCTATTATTAATTTGATTAAACTTCAGTCATTTGCCTTTGTCTTAATTTCATCTGGGAGAGAGTCAATTTTCCCTAGTAGCTGGTAGAGAGCTGTGTTTTTATCGCTGCTTGGGCATTGACCAGCAGGTTCTGAGCAATTGCACTGGGCATCACATGTCTTCTCTTGGCACCTATTAATCTTTCTTTTTGTTATATTCCTGTATGTGCTCATACAGCCTCTTTACACAGGCTGTCATGTACTCTGCAGAAAAATTGAGGAGATATGATTCTCGCAGAGATAACCTGGATATACTCCTTCCCTTGTAGTCTAGGCAGGAGAGGTAATTTTTAGCCTAAAAGAGTGTAAAACCTCTTAAGGGAAGGAGCTGGAATCTGTCAGTGCTTATAAGTAGGAAGTAATGGCATATTGCCTTTGTTTGAGAGTTTAACTCTATCAATTTAGTGGAAACCCTGAATTTTGTGAGAGCAACAGTGTATTCCATGTTATTGGTGATGAAATACCATCAAATCCATTTTGCCAGTTATAAAAATCTACTGTTATTTTAGGTGATAAGTAACATTCTCTTCCTCAGAAATACATAATTACAGACATTTCACAGTTCTGAATATTTGTTATTATTTTCAATTGCAGTATTCATAGAAGTAATTCGGAGATAAAGTGTAAACTCTGGCATGGCTTGATAACCTAATCTTCTGCATATTGAAGCATGTTTTTCCTGCCTGGTTAGTTGTGGTTTATTGTTTGTGGTTTTGTGTGGGGTTTGTTCCTTTTTCAATGCAGCTGTATGGCTGTTATATTACAGGACTTGACAATCCTGGAGGTCCCTTCCATCTCTTGCTTGATTATTGGATATACAACTCAATTGGATGTAAGAGTCTGTGATGAGCAGTGTAGTTAGGGATGAGAAGAGTGTTCACTGCTCATTCAAATCAGGGATTTATAATCTTTTTTTTCTGTGGCTTTATGCCAGGTGGAAAGATATGTTAGTCTTCACTGGATTTGAAATTCACTATTATCATTTATCAACTCTACCTTTATGGGTTGCTTTGGTTGGCAGTTGTAGCTTATGAATACACAAGCTTTTTTGATGCTTTTTAATTTTTCTTCCTTTTTGATGGTTGTTAATTCTGCTTTTTTTGAGGAAATCCCAGTGGAAACTGCAATATATCTAAGTATCTCTACTTTCTATTTTTGAAAGGTCTCAGTAAATATTTTAATCTTAAATACAGCCTCATCGTAAAATTTGAGTATAGTAATTTGAAAAAAAAAAAAAACATGGTCATAAAGAAACCAGCTTTCTGTTTGTCACAAACTAATATTAATAGATATACTTTATAGTTATGTCTCCAAGCAATGTTAAAACCCAACTAAGTGTCTTATATTAACACTGGTAAACAGTCACTATATCAAGTTTTATTTCTTTATCTGATTCCTACTTGATTTCCATAATATTGTTATTAAGCTGTTATATGAAACTTGCATGCAAGGGAGAGTTAGAAGGGCAGACCCTATCAAAGTTTGACAGCTTCAAATATGTCATCAATTAAATGCTTTCATTATTAAGAGGACACAGGCACTGGAAAGTATTAGAAGGTGTAGGAAACATTAGATATTGGTGTTTAAAAATTCTCAGAGGTGATCCCTTTCAAAATAGTTACAAAAAGGTTAGTTTCTTCAGACATTTTTGTTATGAGAGAAAAAATGGGAAGACAGTCTTACTGAAATACTTTATGGCTCTGACAATCTCTCTGATGTCTATATCATTCCTTTTGGCCATCTTTCTTTAAAATAAAGGTTTGAATAAATATCTGAAATATACTGCAAAATCGTTAATTCATTTAAAATCTAAATTAAACTCTCTAAGCCAATTCATATAATCTGACAGACTTGTGTGTCCTGCTTCTCTACAAAAAATGTACCAGACCTTGGCATCTGCAGACATGTTTGCACACTCTCACTCCCATCTTGCTACTACTGCAGCACAGCAACTTCCTGCTCTTCTCAAATACATTAATCACAGAGGCATTACCACCATCACTAATTGGCCAGGCTTTGGTCAGCAATAGGTCAATCTCACAGAGGACTGGCACTGGCTATATCAGCTACAGGGGAAGTTTGTGGCAGCTCTTTGTTTAAAGAAGCCACCCCTGTAGCCCTCCACTACCAAAACATGGCCACACCAGACCACTACGTGGTTATAATATGTTACACAATGATATTAAAACTCTTTTGAGACAATCTGGATAAAGTATGAATTGCTATTATTAACTGGCAGTTAGAATATCTAGACACATCTTTGCAAAACAGATAAAGAAACAAAAAATACAAACAACTACAATTCTACACCTGAACACTTACATCTCCTCCTTCTGAGAGTTCTCTACATTATAGAAAGAAGCTTTTGTATTTTTTAATTAGCTTAACATTTCAGTTTAAAAAGTACCAATGTAACAATATATACCATTGTCTTTGGGTTTTGAGCTTCTCTTTTCCACACAGTAAGAGTTAAAAGCAGAAAAGGATTCTACTTGTACTTCATTGCGTGGTGTAAATATGTCTGTAGCTTTAAGGAGGACATACGTGTGGACTTACATACATTTTCTCCTAAAATACTGTAGGATATAGATTTGTTATAGTCTCGAAGATACTTGTTAGATTTAGTCTCAAGTCAGCCTTTGAGTTTGTGATAGCAAGAGTACTGAACTGAGGAATAAAAATTATGAATGGAAATTTTATTTAAATGTATTGCTTTTCCTACTAGTTAGGCTTTGAATCAGATGGTTTTTTTCTTAAAATGAAAAAAAAACCCCAAATGCTGAATCAACACATTGTGGAGTTTGTTTCATGTGGGTTTTTTTTCTTTTAATTTGGTCTGTTCTTCCCTCTTTTAAATAACAAAACACATATATTAAAAGTTTTCATGAAGTGTTTTAGAACTCAGAGTATTCAGATTATTTTTAAGATGACTTTCTTTTAACATGGAAAGCTCTCAGTTCTCCAGGTGGTGATTGTTGGTTTTTGGAAAGACTTTTTTTGTTGTAAATTTAACAGAAAATTTTATTTGAAGTTGTTTACATGTGAGAGGAACACAATTTACGTTGATGCTCAAATACAAGTATTCTTGCAGCTTAACTGAAAACTAGCTTTTCATTGTAGAGATTTTATAAAAAGCCTTTTGGGGATGCAGAAGTTTGTCTAGAGATGTGCAAATGTGAATGCGAACAGCAAAGATACTTAACAGAAAGAAAAGCTCCTGCAGACTATGTTCCTGTGTTGTCCAAATACCTGAAATTAATTAGTTTGTGCTTTTAAACATAGGATTCACATCATATAGACATTGATGTTTCTTGTATCGTGGAAGTGTAGTATATTGTATTATTGAGAGTGCATGCAGGTTAAAATACAGTCTTATAATATATACACAGTCTGCTCAGGTATGTGTTTTGTATTCTGTATTTGATGTGTTGTCTTTTAGTCTGGGAAGCAGTCCATTAATAAGCATTTGTTTTATCCTATATCCTGTAGACAGGTGGATTTTTTTCTTCCAGTGCATGCTCGTTGAAAGAGAACTAACAAACGTGGAAAAATGCCAAAGGGAAAAGCATTCCAACGCTGAGAATCACGTTGGTGAAACGTGAACTCTTGAGTCCAAATGTTAGCTTATTGTGACAGGCTTACAAATGAGAAAGAACTATAAAATCTTAAAGGTATTCTATTTTACATTAGGGTAGTGAAGTATGTTCAGTAACTGTTCATTTTCACGATAAAGAAGTCACATTTCTTAAAATGATAGCTGAGACTCATCCATTTTAATATGAGATGTTTAATATGAGATGTATTGTAGCAGGATGACTTGTGTGAGTGATTTCTGACATTTGTCAGTTTGTCAGGAAAAAGGTGTGCCTTTGTGTATACCCCCTCTTCAGCTTCCACTTTTTCATCCATACCTACAGAACCCGAAGGACTGCAGCAAAGCTAAGAAACTTGTGTGTAACATCAACAAAGGCTGTGGCTATGGTTGTCAACTACATCATGTAGTCTACTGCTTCATGATCGCTTACGGCACTCAGCGGACGCTCATTTTAGAGTCTCAGAACTGGCGCTATGCTACCGGTGGCTGGGAGACCGTGTTTAGGCCTGTGAGCGAGACGTGTACTGACAGATCAGGTACTACTACTGGACACTGGTCAGGTAAGACTTAATAACTCAAAGAATTCCTTGGTTTTTTGCAGCTTGATTCACATAGAACTATTTTGATACCTCTCTCTCTTATGTGGAGCATAATAGCTCTGACTGCAATTGTACCACGTAAGCATCTTTTAAACCTTATTTTTGCATTGTATCAAAAACCCCCCTTATGAAGATACCTTTGCTTTAAAAGACATTTTTTTAATACACAATGTTGTTATTTCAGTTTTAAATTATAATCCTCCAGCAGCCTTCCATTGTATTATGTGCTAGATATGAATCTTTTTATGGGAAGAGAGTATTAAGTAAAGACTGTTGTTGGTAAACTTTAAAACAATAAATCATGTTTCAAATATAAAGCAAAAAACTCAGAGAAAATGGTATCCAATGGTCATTCACACAAAATAATTAAGGTAATTTTGAATGTAAACTCAACTGACTCAAAACTCAGGTTGCAAAAGCAGTGAAAGTGTTAAATATCTTTTTATTTGTAGATGAATAAGTTGTTGTATTCTTATACTACAGTGAACAATTTGGCTGGAGTAACTAGATGAGCATTCATGTTCAGGGGATTAGATAGCTTTGCATCAAAGTAAACAACATTTATTTTAACAGAATTCTTACAGTCAACATCTTGGAGAGTTATTGACGTGTCTGTGTTTCTACAGGGTTTTTAAAATATATATTTAAAAGACTTTTCAGGTATTTCTCAAAGAGTGTACATATGCAACACAACTGGAGGTGGCTGGCAATATGCTAACTTTTTGCTTGCAATTTGTGATAAATTACTAAGAAGACATTTTAAAATGAATTTTCTTCCCAGATAGTAATTTTATGTTAACAACTGTCAGCTTTTTAAAAGGTACATTTTATTGACTCTACTTCTCTTGTTAGGCATACTTTTTTTTTTTTCCTAAATCCATAACTGGTATTCTAGTGGAAGTTTATAAATGTTATAATAACTGCAGGGAAGGCACAGTTGATCAGAAAGAATACAAATGACTGTTCTTACCCAAGACTAGGTGAATTTGTTGAGATGTATTCATTGATAAAAGGAGATTCTTGGAAAAAGCAGAATTACACAACTAGGTTAGAGAGAGATGGAACCTTAATTTTAATACTTTTTTGTGTTATTGACAATTACAATCCACACAATTATCAGATGAGTAAATAGTACTGGATAAAGAATGGACAAAAACAATTTAGAGAGATACTGTGCCACTTTTTAGGCTACAGCTGCTTCATTTATCATCACTGATGCAAATTTTGATTGTTAGCATTTGTCACATTAGTCTTGTGCCAGAAAGGAATATTGTCTAAGTAATTCTCTGCTTAAAGACACATGACCAATACTTTTTATTATGTATGTTAGTTGTGCTGACGGACCTGAGAGTTTCTTTCCAGTATGTCCCAATGGCTGTATTTGACAGCAACAGTTGTGGCTTGGATTTCATTGGGACATTTAAAACATTTATAGGGGTTTTCAGTAGATAGTTGCGTAGATTACACTCATCAGTAGAGTGCACAGATGAGATGTTACTTAGCATACAGTGGTCTTATTAGACAGGAGCTACAGCATGACCAATGACTTTTGCAGACCAGTACAGAGTGCCACAGAGACAATATACTGTTTGTGTGTTTTGATAGCAAGCAGAACTTCTCAATTGTGGCATGGCAGAAACTGGTTTCCACTCCACCATATTAATTCTTCTACTTCTGTTGGCTACTTCTGATACACGGATTTTAGAAGATGTATAAAGCTAGATGTAGGGAAGAATGGCCAAATCTGCAAGGCATCAGAGAGTTGTACCCTAGAGTCACAAGGAATATTCCTCATCCTTCACTTAACGACAGTTACAGGGTTATACTGTGTTTCAGAAGAACTCTCAAATACTCACTGGTCTTGGAAATTAACATCAGTGGTGACAGGAAAAGAGAAATGTAGATATTCATTCCTTCACTTCGTCTGTCTTTCTGTCTTTGAAATGGTGGAATGTGTGGGCTGTCCCATAGCTACATGTAGACAGGAAAAAATTATTTTGACAAGTGTCTCAGGTTTCACTTGTCATTCCATAGTGATCTTGTCTCTCCTAGTTTCTTAAATCATTATTTAAGTCCTCAAGCCTGTTATAGGTGGAAGCGATACCTTTCAAGTATTTGTAGTTACATATAGTGGAAATGTCTGTATGAGCTCTTGCTGATGAAAGTACAAATAATATTTCCTTTTAGCTCCCTACAGGCTCTTCTTTTTAAAAAAAAAAAACAGTATCTAGAGCAAAATGAATAGTTTGAAGGCTGAACACATGAAATGTCTTGGTCTTACCCAAGACCCACCTGGACACGTTGCTATGCGAACTGATCTAGGTGGACCTGCTTCTGCAAGGGGGTTGGACCAGATGATCTCTAAAGGTCCCTTCCAATCCCTATGATTCTATGAATTTGAGTTTTGATGTTCTAGAGATGGAAGACATTAATCTATTCCTATAGTTAGCCTACTGAATAACCACACACATGATAAACTGTGTTAAATTGTTATCTTCTGCAATGGCATGATCACTGAGGAAAAATGATACTGACAATCAATCTGTTCTCACTAGCTTCAATGTGGTTTCAGTAGGAATCTTCCTGGATGCTTAATTGCCAGTAAATTTGAAAGACATTCTCTCTTGCCAAAGATTTATGTATATTTTTTTATCTCTTTGTAAATTAAAATAGATTTTTATTTCCTTTTGAAAAAATCTCTATACCTTTACAGGGACAAATAAAACTGAAATTCTCAGCTATAATAAAAACCAGTTTATTCATGTAATTTGGAGACCTGCATAGATAATTTAGTAAATTGTGCTTCTTATTGTTTGATTTGGACATTTATCTGTCTTCTTTATTAATTGCCTCTGCATGACACTTTTAGTTTAGCTGTAGTAGCAACATAAGGTTTTGAGGTATCTGAGGTCTATCTCCAGCAAAACAATTTAGATAGTGATATCTTTTATAGATAATTAAGAAGTTCATATATATATAAATATATATATTTAAAATATTATTGGTACAGTCCTCTCCTAACTGTGCATAAAAGCTAAGCTTGTCCATTACAGAAGAAGTCAGCATGTATTTGGAATTTGGGATCCCTTATAATTTCTTTCAGGAATTGTTCTTTATGTTTGCCATGGTATTTCTACAAGCTCAGTTGAGTTTTTCTAGCTTAAATATATCTAAAAGATTGAGAATTCTATTGCAATTACTTTACAGCATGGCATAATTTTTCCTTTTATTTTGCTACACTCACTTTCATACCGTCATTCTAGAAGGAAAAACAATCTTAGTCTAAAAATCAAAGTCTTAGAAATGATCATATGAGTGTTCTTTTTAATTTAAAATTAAACGTTGCCTGCAATTGCTACTTATTTGTAGTTCATTTTTTCCATTATATCTATGACCAAACTACCAAACTCTTTATGAATAATTTAGGTAGAAATTATTATAAGAAGGCCACGTGACCTCTATTAATAAGAACTCAAATATGGAGAACTTATGAAGATATATTTATAATAACATTTTAAATTAATTTTCTTCAAAATAGTTACATTGAACAGGAATGTTTTTAATTGCCAGGTCATAATTTCCTGTTATAATTGCAGTATGCTAAAACAGGGTTAGGCCTCTTTTTATTATGATGTCCTTGTGGCATTCCTTGTTAATACATTGAAGGAAGCCTATAAAATAACTAGATTAAAAAAAATGGAACCATACAGTAAATGGGAATAGAAAACAAATTAAGAGAAGGGACAGATTAATATGTCTGCATTACATGATGAGCAATGAAGAGACGGGGAGGTAAAGAAGCCATCCACATGTTTTATGTAATAGTGTATGCTCATTCCCATAAGGCCTGCCAGCCAGTGAGATGAAAGTTAAGTTGAAAAAGGAGGCCTGAAAGAAATTTTCTGGCAGTTACCAATGAATGTTGACTTTGCTGCCTCTAGCCCTGTTTTGACGAGTGAATGCTTTTAAGGCAGGGATACCCAGAGGGCAGAAAATGGCCGAGCCCTTCATTTGATGGTAGTGCCAGCTTTTAACTATTCATTGAACTATAATCTTAAAATAGGAATTAACTAATATGTTTACATGTATAATTCAAGAAAGAGGCTACTGTGGCAACACAAAATTCATTTTTAATTTATCAAAGCCAATCAGGCAACAGAAATCAAAAGGATGACATGAAAATTGCAACTTCAAACTATAAAAAGTTCTGCAGAATTAATTGCAATAAATAGCAAAAAATTATCCCAAGAATTAGATCTTCCTTGTTGGTAGTTTTTATTTTGGGTAAATCAGATGAATATTTAGCATTAGCCTAAAACGCCTTTTAACTGGCGTATAAATGTATGAATGACGTTTTGTTTCCATATCTCACTCCTTATAAAGTCTTGCAGAAAAAATGAATTCTTTTCCATTTCTAATTCTTAATATCTTTTAAATATGACTTTCATTATTTACATATTAATGCAAGCACATTTCTGTTACTGTGATGCATGATTCTGTGATTCTGTGATACTGGGGAATGGTGATTTTTAGAGAGCAGATCAGAAATCTTTTTTTCCCTTAGTTTTAATTGCATTAGTCTTAAAATCAAGCTATGATGCTGCATAGATATTTTTTGTTGCTTTGCAAGATGCTCAATATAAAGACATTTCTGTATGTAAACATGAAAAAATATTTAGAAAATGATAGTTCTTAAAAGGACCTTGGCATTCTAATGAAGTAGAGCTGAATTTTCAGAGCAGGGCTGTAGCCTAAGAGAGCAAAGCGTGATCCTTATTTATATCTAAGTGGAGGGTTATTAAATAATAGCAGGAAGTTATTTTTGCCTTGCAGAGCAATGACCAGGCTGCAGCACTGTCTAATTTTGTTTTCTGGCCTTCAGAATGCAAATTGATAGATATGAAAGGCTTTCTTGGAAAGGACTACGCTGATTCAAGGCCAGAAAAATCTGCTTTACAGTATGAGATTAAAGAACATAGTTCAATTTAAAAATGAAGCAAGTTTAAAAACTTGTTCCTGCCACATTTTATAGGCCTTTTTACATGGGAAAAGTTTCTATTTTTATTAAAAAACATGTGGCTGGACAATTTAGATGGGAAATAAGGTCTATTTTTTACAGAAAGATTGGCAGGGTACTGCAATAAATTATTCAGGAGATGTTGTAGGTTTTCCATCTGTAAGTCTTCATCATGATTATATGTGTTCTTGAAAACCATGGATTATCTCCCTTTCAATCTGATAATATTTTGTATGTGTGGCATGGAAGGTTATTGTGATTCCAGTGATCCAGTTGCAGCTGTGGTCTGGTAGACAGTAGACAGGTTAGGATAAGGAAGGCTGAATGGAGCCATCAGCAACTGGATAGCTGTGCCTTGGATGAGCACAAGTAGAGTAATTTCTTGTAAACAGTCCTTTACCTATTCTTGTTCAAGAGACTGCAACAGCAGAAGAACAAAGAAAAAGTTGACTCATGTTTTGAAATGTGTGTTTTACTGTGTTGTGCGAGGTGAGTCAATCCATGAAAAGAAACACAAGATGTAACTGAAGAGTTGTCTTTGAGCACTTGGCAATCCTTATTAATTTTCAAATAGCAGATCAGTGCTTAATTTTATGAAAAGACCTATTAGTGGAAAAAAAGAAAAATAGGAAAGAATAGAATTACTAGCAAATTACATATGAAAATCTTGTAAGGAAGGTAAAAAAAGACTTTGAGGAGAAGCTTGCTAAAGGCAAAAAACCTGATAATAAATCTTTTTTCATACACATCAGGATAAGGCAGCCTGCCAGAAAATCTGGAGGGCCAGTAGATGATGAAGAGATGAAAGGAGCACTGAAAGAAAACAAGGCTGTGGTACAAACTATAAAAACCTGTCATATCCATATTCATTACAGAAGAGCTTAGGGAGGCTCCCATGCTGGAATCTTTTCTTCTTAGGGGACAGTTTGGAAGCTCTTTCTCAAACACGTGTCCCAGAAAGCATTTTACAACAAAACATTGTGTTTGTAATTGTTTTAATGTGTAATTGCTGTTCTACAGAACAATTGAAGGTGGCTGAAAGAATATCAATTGTCAAAAACAGTTTCAGCAAATCACAGACTCTGTATTGAACAAATTGGCAGAAATAATAATGAGGAATCAATTTAGGGAATATACAGAAAAATTTGTTACTGTGAAGAATAAATGAGAGGTTTATAGAGGAAATAATGTCTTGTGAGTTAAGTAGATTTATTTGAAAGAGGCAAAAAAATATGTAGGTCTGAAAAACTGAGTTCATTTAATATCTTGTTCTTTGAGAAAGCACTTCATGAGGTTTCCCCAGGTGTAAACTACCAAGAAATATATGAGAAGCTCCTGATGTGTATAAAATTGGGTTAAAAGAAACTTCAAAAAGACTTGTGGTTCTGTTCTGTGGAGGGGTACCAGTAAGTGATCAGAGATTTGATTACATATGCTCTTCATATGAAATATTCTCTTTTGAAGGACAGCTTTTTCATTTTCCTGAAAGATTGATGTTGTCCAAACATAGTATCAAAACTAGTACTAGTAGATTAGTGATTAACTGCACACTTTTCTCACAAGAATTAAGTCATGGATGATAAATCATAGATTATAAATATGTCCTCAGCCCACTGATTTCTTCCTGGTTTTATGAAGAGATAGGAGATTTGAAAACCTGCATTTTATTATATTGGTGCAAGATAAAAACCTTTACTATAGTCTCATGTTTTTTTCACTACATGTTCATGAATACCATGTTTTGTAGAGATATCATTCAAACCTCTTTTCCTTCATCTGCTATTACATAAATCCTGGGACAAACCTCAAAGCCATGAGTGTTTTGGTTGTGAGTGCCCTTAATTCCTGGAAGAAACAGCAGTGGTTTTAAGTTTCTGATAGTGTGCAAATTAATAACTCTTCATTACTATAATAGATATGGAGAAAACTTGTCTATTTATATGTGAGTTATCTTGTTTTTTATAGATTCTTCCACTACATTTTACCCTTACTTTCTTTGGAAAATATAAAATCCCATCTTCAGATGATACATGCCATGACAGAAGACTGGAAGAATTTTCCGTTCTTACAGGGTTCCACTCGTATTTTTTCCTCTTTTATGTTAGTAGGCAGTGTAGAGTAGAATGCGTCCCTGTTTCAGTTTCTTTCAGATGCACTGTTAAGGTGAAGTATGCTTCACTGCTGTGAATTTCCAGCAGCCTAGCAGTTTCATTCTCCACTGTTTTAATTATGGCTCACTAAAACCTCTTTTTGTCTGCACGTGTGTGCCTTCAGGGTTGTGTTCCATCTAGACTTGCATATGAAGCTATTTTTACCAATTCTTTGAAAGAAATGTCTTCCAATGGTTCAAATTAGGACAAGACAATATCGAGGGCTCAGGTTAGAAACCACATTTATTTGTCTTGGCTGAAGTGGGAGCCTTTGTTCTATAGATGCCTGGACCTCCAGCTCCAAATATTAAGCTCCGTTCTCCTCATCTGTTGGAAACTTTTAAGTCTCCTCAAATATAATCTTGAGGTTATCTTGGTTTTTTTACATACTTGTTATGGCTCATGTGCATGTTCAATTAGCATATGCATGACAGAGATCAGTCCCTGGAGCTATAGAAGGATTAATATAAATGAAAGCTGTTTATCTTCTATTCCTGAAGAGACAATCTAATATTCAAAGCAAGTATTTGGAGGTGTCTTCAAATGTATAGTAATTAGACTGAGATAGAGAGCAGGATTTAGTGAAATTTTCTTGAATAAAACCCAAAACTAGTTTTTCTTCAATATTGCTGTAAAGATATTTTCTATATGTTTTTGTGAGTTATTTCAACTACCCTTATGTAAGATCTTCCTTTCAAGTCATCAACTCTGACTAGTGTTTGCATAAATGACTAAACCTGGATAACATGGCAAAACCTTTTTGCATTTCTAAGAGTGTATTTGCCTTTTTAAATACATTTTATGGCCTTTTCTGGTAGACTGGGAGCTAGAGCCCTTCTTAGACAGGCACCTGGTTCATATAGACTGTTTAGATGAAATGGGGCATTGTTCAAAAGCAGTTTGAATATACAGAGATAAAAGGAAAAATAAATTACTAGCAAGCTCCTTGATTTCCACTTAGTCTGACAGTCTGCTGAAAATGCCTTCACTGACTGTTAGGTGAAGTCAATTTCTGCAATCACACACTTGATCTGTAAACTTTCCAGCTTGCATGCTGGGTACGTAAACAACTGAGGAAGGCAAAAATCTTTACTTCCTAATGTTCTCTCAAAGTTGTATGACAATTGCCATAAAAAGCTTCTGAAGTGATGAGAAGTTTTCAATAGAGTGAAACAGAAATAGAAGGTTTTATAATGTAGCTCACCTGAGCGTACTGAAAAAGGAATGGAGGCCCTAAAGGTGTCAGGAGATGGTACTGCTTTAGTTTTGTTAGAGACTTAGTTGTTTCTAATGCACAAATTGATACACTAGTTGGCAATTTATAAATAGCATGCCATACTCTAACTTTGCATATTTTCCAATTTTTGTTTTGTCTGCAAAGAAAAGCATTAAAATATCATTGAAGTTGATGGACCATGAACCTGCTGTCTTTGTGATACCTAACAGTAGCCAGCCAGACAGTGAGAAGGCTTGTGAGAATTCACTGCTATCGCTCTCACCATATCCTATGCTAATCTAACAGCATTCCTAATACCCTGGCATATCTTGTGTGATTGAATTTACAATTGTTCACTCTGTTGGAGTGAGGTTTCAAATTGAGTGAGTCTTTCAGATTGTTGAGCTTAGTGAAGTAGAGCTGTGGTTAGTCTATGCAAGTTAAGCATAATCTTAAATATTGGCTGAAGTACGTCCTTATTATAGGAACAGAAAAGCAATGAAGCTGTTCTGTTTTCATTTGAGTTTATTCAGTTGTGTTTCTAGCAACATAAACTGAAATTAAATTGAAGTTCTCATTTACTCAACAGGAATGCCAGCACAGCTTTTCTTGGCATAGTTTTAAGTACAACTTCTTGAAAGAATACTTTGAAATTGGATGACAAATTCTGAAATAATAGGAGAACAAATAAAGTGTTCAAACAGGCTTTCAGCTAACATTACCTAATAGTATTGATTATTACTTGAAATGAGGCTGACATTTTTCCATGCAGAGTAATGAGCACCCAAGGAAAGTGCCCATCGAAATGCAGGTCTGAGCCAATGTTCACATGGAAGGAAACAAGATCAGGTAAAATGACAGAATTACTAAGGTCATTTTGAGCCAAACAAACATTTTTCAGGCTTCAGAGAAGTTGAGCAAAACATTTCTAAATGGCCTTTCAATTAGGAGGACGAAGTTAAATTTGAAAAGTAGACAGGCAGATTATGCCAAATCATGAAAAATGATAGAAGTGCTATGATCTATAAAGTAACCTATTAAGGCACATTCTGATACTGCAGGGAAGCAAAGGTATTTTGGAATAGTAGGGGGACTTCTGGAAATCATCCAGCCCAACTCCCTGCTAAAGCAGGTTCCCCTCTATTGGGTCACACAGGAACATGTCCAGGCAGGTTTGGAAACCTCCTGAGAAGGAGCCTCCAAAGCCTCCCTGGGCAGCCTGGGCCAGGGCTCCCTCACCCTTACAGTAAAGAAGTTTTTCCTTATGTTTAAGTTCTGCTTTCTAGTGTTTAAAAAGTAATCAGTGAGACTCTTGGAAACTGAAATTACTGGTCTGTTAGTGAAGAATATATCCAAAGAATGGTGATAGATGAGGTCTAGGTGGTACGACTGGCATGGGTCATCTAGCTAAAAATCAATTTCTTTACAGTTGCTGATTTTCCTCCAGAGTATGTTGTTATGATAAAAGAACATTATCAATATTGCAGCACTATTAAGAAAACACTTGATCTTTTGAGTGCTCTGTGAAGGAAAAATGGATTAATTTGCAGACAGTGATGTTGGTTAATCCAAAGTGAGAAACAGCACCTGGAATAGTCAACCTGTAAATAGAATTATAAAGGCATCTTTTTTTTCAATTTTAAAGCAAAAATAAATCACATAGGAAGAAGTAGCTTCAGATACTGCTGACGTGTAAATGACCTATTATAACTCTGGAGGTATCTTCCAACCTAAATAATTCTATATTTCTGTGATCAAATGTCAAAGTTGGACGTATGCTCAGCAAGAAATTGGACCTGATTGACTTGATGATTCTGTGATTTGAACTACCAGCGTGAAAAGAAAGATATAGGCATTAGTATGGAATGTTATCTTTTATGGCCTGTATATTATTTAACAAAATGCAACTAGGAAGCGGAAGAACAGAAATATTTTAAAACTTGGAGAATACTTAGCTATAAACTGAAAAAAAATTATGTGGATAAAAAGATCATTCTGTATTTTTAACCCCACTGCACTATCTTCAGTGGAACGGCTTCAATTTGTATCAATCAAGAGTGTGACAATGCAATGTATATGCTTCTCTATCAATCTGATGGAGTTTTGGTTATCTACTGTATCACTGGTTTTGATTTTCCAGCTTGTTTCTGAGTAAACTAAGGCCATATCCCACTCTCAAGAGTTTTCATGGAAGTTATTTAAACTATGCCTTTTGAAAACAGGGCAAGGTCATTGCCTAGTAAGAATCTTTGAGCAAACACATAAAAAAGCCCCCAGTGATCAGTAGGGTAAGAAAGCTATGACTTTGCCAATATAGGTGTTGGAGGGAGTTGTTTACGTCTTCAGGTTACTAAAGAGTTAACTCTTCACTACTTTTGTCCAGGGCAAAAGCAAAAATGTTTCCTTTCACTGCATCTGCTATCTCATACTTTTTTAAGTGGGTGAAGACTAATAGGAAGTTCTTTCTTCATTGTTCAGAATGATAATAGGAGTAATAAAGCCTAGGAAGTTATCAAAAAGGTTTGTAGAGTTGTTCACACACCTGCATGTTTGATTGCACAGATGTTCTGATCAGTGATGTCAAGTGGCTGTATTTGTAAAGATATCATTTGGTGACTTTCTGCTTGTTACTTGTACTTTCAGAAGTAGTTCCCTTGTTGAGCCTCCTGTGTAGTTTCACAAAGTAGTGAACTGTTAATCACTGTGAAATAGTTTCTTCTGTGAAATAGCCTTATGATATCTTCAGTTCCTTCTCAAAAAGCAGTTCTCTGTATCTCGTGCACTCAGCGACACTTGTAGCTAGTTTTGCACAGCCCAATTGTTTCTTTTGCCTTAATGAGATACATTTTGGTTGTTTCTGATTTTGATTCACAGCAAGTCTTGCAACCTCATTACTATTCAAACAACACATCACATACAGTTGAAAGCTGAAATCTGGGTTTGGTTCTGCTTTTGTTTTTGCAGTCTTCTTTGTTACTCTTGTGACTTATTGTGATCTAATTTGCTGTCTGCTGAGAGCTTTCCTAGATATTGCTGGCCAATCTTGTTTTTCTTCAAAACCTTAAGACAGCCCATGGAAAATTTCAGAAGCACACTCTTACCCTTTGAAAAACATGGAACAATGGATTAGATTCTCTTCAGGAGCAGAATGCCAAATAGTGGATCAGATTGCTCAGTCAATTTCTGAGTAGCTGCCTTTACACAAAATATTTTTTCGGCAATAGAATGAAGTTTAAAACTTGTCAGTGATACCATACGTAATAAAAATGTGCCTTTTTATATGCACTTCAGCATCTCTGCTTTTTCCATTCAAAAGAATTGAGCAAAATTCCTTCTCTAACTTGAGATTGGAGACTCTTTTTTTCCTTCTCTTGGCTGAAATTGATGTTCCTTCTTTTGCCACCCTGTTCCTTCCACCACTCTCAGTTGAGGGGGAAGGGGCAAAAGAGATGGAAGCTCAAGTGTTCTTTTCTAGCATTCCCAAGCTAAACATTTCTTGTCTAGACTTCTGACTAATACTACACATCAGCATCAGATTTAGCACTGCCATATCTTCAGGCTGCTTTTCTTTATTGCAGCTTTCTGAAGATATACTGATAAAATATTATCCATCTTATGATAAGAAAACTTAAATGCTTGGGGTTATTTTTTAATAAATTTATGAACTACTATTAAATATTTTCCCCTAAGTAATGATATAATAGATGATAAAAATGTGAATGAAGCTTCTTGAGTTAAAAAGTGTCAGCCATACCTGCAGTATGGGTGGGAAATACTTCTCAAGGATCTCTTTCCAGTGGTGTTATACAGTGCAGTGATGAAATATTAACATATAGATACATCTGTGACGACAGGTTTTCCAAATCTATGGCGTGAAAATATACCCTACCATAAAACCCATTCCGTAGTTGGATAACTATATCTCAGAGAGTTACTGCTGAGTTTGGACTGGTTTCGATAGGCTCACTGATGTTAATGTGGCATCCTGGCAATGGAGAACTTAATCATCAAATTGTCGGATTTCTAAGACTTCATCACAAATATACTGAAATGATTTTTAGTGCATGCAGAAGTGTTCTGACCTTAGGGATTTTAACCTCTTCTTAAAATAAGGTTTGTTATCCTTGCACTGAATTGCTTTGTTCAGCCATTAGGTTTACTTTGTCATCAACAGGTACATGAGTTCGATTTGCTTATATTTGAAACAGTTTCTTTCCTGGCAAGTGATGACTAAACAGAGAACTAGCCATTTTGCCAGTAAACACTGCAATGAAAATATTCTTTTGGAGGAAATGAACACAGTAGAAATCTTACCTGAAATGTCCAATGTTTCAGAAATGTAATGCTTTGTATTATGTTGTCATGTGTTAGGATTTATTTCAGTAGATGAAAATAGCTTTGACTTATCAATTATGTTGACACTTCTTTTTAAGTCTTTAGTGGCTATTGAGCCTTGAACAAAAGGCCCATCTAAACCATCTCTGCTTCAGTTAGTATCTAAAAGAGAACAAATTCTTACCTGTATGTAAAACATGTGCTTGCATAGTGCTCGGCTGTTTAATTAGCTACCTATCTTCATAGTTTCTAAGTTCTCCAAGACAGGACTTGTCTCTCTTTCTGTACTTTTTCCCCCTTCTACCAGTTGAGTAGCTAGCTGAATGGTTCTATGATGGCTGAAATGCTGAGTTTTCCTGCAATAAAATGTATTCAAGGGGGCAGCAGGGCTGCTGTACTATTTTTTTAAGCAATTTCTTATGCCTTAAAATACTCCTATGTTCATTTTTTTAATCAAGTAACTGAATTTTAGGTGTTTTAGATAACAGGTCTATCCAAGTAAGCCTTAACACACAGTAATGTTGTTGTGCATAAAAAGGTTTAAATGCATAAACAGGAACACTTTATATATGTTATTAACTGTTAGCTGCTAAGAATTCAAGGGCCTTCAACTTGTTCTGCTGGAGTGGATTGTTAAATACAGTTCATGCTTAGATTAGTCTAAACTTAGTTATTAATACTGTTTAATGTTGTTTTGAAGAAATAGTGCAAGGGTTAGGTAGTTGTTTTGAAATCAAAGATACAGTTTAGCCGATACATTTGGGATGTTAACTTGTCAATGATAAAGTTTATGAATAAAGTACTTGACTCATCCAAGTATGTGTTTTATAACAGGTGAGACTAATGATAAGGATGTTCAGGTGGTGGAACTTCCCATTGTTGACAGCTTACACCCACGGCCACCTTATTTACCGCTAGCTATCCCCGAAGACCTGGCTGACAGGCTGATTCGTGTCCATGGGGATCCTGCAGTGTGGTGGGTCTCGCAGTTTGTGAAATACTTGATTCGTCCACAGCCTTGGCTAGAAAAAGAAATAGAGGAAGCCACAAGGAAACTTGGTTTCAAACATCCAGTGATTGGGTGGGTATTTAGTTTTCTATTTTACTGTCTGTGCTTTAATATATGTGTAGAGTGATTCCTTTTTCCAACAAATTGCTTATGATGGTTATCCAAGAGCCTGAAGCCTTCTGTGGGGACAGAAGATGCTTTCTAGATGAAGCAATTGCTTTTTAACTGTGCATAACACAAGTTGATTACAAGTACTTCTTCAGCATACTTGCATACCTCAATAGAAGGTTTTTTCATATCTAATAATGTAATACAGAATATCATTCACTGTAATTGCCTTACAGCTTCTATTCCAGACAGTTTTCTGTCTGGATCTTCTCTTCAAGTGCCCCTAGCCTTTACATTTGAGGAAAAAAAAGGCTAAGCCAACATTTTACATGACACAATCCACAGCTAATTTTATTGTTGGCTGCACTTGAATGTGATATATGCCTTTCCATTTCCTCCTGATGTTTTCATTATTGTTTTTTCTTAGCAGCAGCTATGAATTGGAAAGGTCTGTATGAGTAGATATGGGGAGAAGGGAGAAAAGCACCTATAGGCAAGAAATAGCAGCTTGTGGAAGAGAGATTTTTCTGTCATGTAATGACATGAAAAATTTTGCTGATGCTGTCCTACAGTCTCCAAATATTGCTGCTTTGGAAAGAATTTGCCTTCACTTTTTCATCTTGGTTTTTGTGGGAGTACACAATAGGTCTGCCCACATGTAAGTTGGCTTTTGACCATTGAGTCAGTAAGCTGCTTCACCGCTGGCAGATCTGAAACCTAAAGTTTCAGTCAGATATGGAAGATGCATTTTTAACTACTTTCATTCAAACCCTGCGTTGTACTTGATATCCCATGTTGTTGTCCGTGATACAAATATTCCTATTTCTCTTTTCAACTGTATTGATCAAGCTTTATCTAACTACATCAGACAATATAACCTGCACAAAAGGAATACCTTGTATGCTATAATTGGATCTCCTTCGTTCTTTTCTTTTGGCTTCCCTTTGCCTTCCTTGAAGGATCACTATATTGCTTTCAGGAACAGACTGACAGCTAACTTCACATTGTCAGCGTGCCTTGATGGACATCAATGAGTTTTAATCCTTTTATTTAGAGATATAATTTAATATGCATCCTAAAAGCACAGGCATGACATTGAAAGTTAATGTTTCAGTTGCTAAGGTTGGTATTCTGTTTATAAACATAATTCCTAGTTTCTGCCTTTTTCCAGTGTTCACGTTCGAAGGACAGATAAAGTAGGGACAGAGGCAGCATTTCATCCCATTGAAGAGTATATGGTACACGTTGAAGAGCGGTTTGAACTTCTTGCTCGCAGAATGCATGTTGATAAAAAAAGAGTGTATTTGGCTACAGATGACCCTTCATTGTTGCAAGAGGCAAAATCCAAGTAAGATCAATTATGTTTATGTTACAGGTGTTTTCCCTTCTGGTTAGCTTTACAGTTTCTCACTATTGCACAAGTCTTAGTACTTTATTTTTTTTTGGTTATAATTTATAATTTATAAGATTGTGTTTCAGCTTCTGATGATTTTGACTTTTCTCTCAGACATTCTCTGAGCGAGGTGCCTATGACTATTTAAAAGAACCCAATGCTATAAAAAGGAAGTAAAAATACAAATCATAGGCATACCAGACTTCTTAAAGAATGTAGATATTAAAAAAGAAACTGTTCAGAAATACTGTAAAAATCGGTTAATGTATGAAGAAGTTTCACCTGCCCAAAAATACCTTTCTGTGAATAGTTGCCCGAGAAAGTTTTCCAAGTTAGTGATAAGCTTTTGATGACTCTTTCAGAAAGTCTCTGTATTGACAACTTAGAAGAATTTCATTTTATACGTTGAAGAATTTCTCCTTAAACATATGTAGTATTCTTGAACTGTAACATTGTCCCTGTTTTGCTCTTTGTCCACTTCTAGCTCTCTAGAACATGTGTGTAACAATCTACCCTTCCTATAGGATATCCCAGGCTGTGTTCAGAGCTGGAAGTGCAGAGCATGCATTCATTTATTCCTAACATGACCTTTATTCTCCTGTAAAAACACATTAAGTTGCATGTTCTGCAAACTGTCGCTGAGGTGGCAAAACTTTCTGTTTACTAAAAGAAAGCAGATGACTATGGAAGAATAACATTCTAGGTTTAACTGTCTCTGTCTTGGGTTGTAGTCTTTATTGTCTATAAACTTCACAAGTGCTTATCGCCATGACTAAGGGAACTTGATTAAGTAGTCCTGATGCATTGAGTTTAAGTGTACCTGTTATCAAAGTTAGCATGTTTTCCTTTTGAGTGCTATTCATTTATTGGTCTATTGAATAACACCTCTTTCTGTTTCCAAAGTTTTATCTCCCTTGGGTAGAAGAATATGTAGTTTTCCATTTAAACAAAGAAAGGAATGCTTTTAAAAATCAAGGTGACTCAAAAGTGGTTAATTTTGAAACTGTTTTATTCTTGCAGACGTGCTTGAAAAAATATATAACATCTCAGATTACAAATTTCCTTACAAATTTTCAATTGTGCTGTTTCTTTTGTTTTTCTTTCATATCTATAAAGGACTGCTGTTTACAAGTATAGAGTTTTGAAAAAACTAAATGAGCATACACAGCTCCAGATGATGGCAATGTAATGCTTTTTTTGTGTAGGTAGAGACAAGGACAGTAGCAGAAACAATTGATAATATAACATTTAAAGTGCAAATCTGAGCAATGAAAAGACAGATAATACACAACTGAGGTTACAATATTTAACTCATTACATTGTCCTAAAGATAATTATTGTTTGTAACATAACAGAATTCAATATTGCTGTAACAGTCTTATTTATACACTTTTTCTTTATTTGTGTTCAACTTTCAAGCCTTAGCTCTATATACTTCAGCTTTGTGAATAAAAGTGAGATGCTTTACCAATGTAAGCACATCACTGGAAGTTTTCAATAGCAACTAAAACTAATAGCAGAACTGTGACTTGCTTAGTAAAATAACGGTGAATTTTGTTAAGCGTTTGGCAGTTTAAGGTCCGTTCCAAATTACACTGAAATATTATAAGATACAGGCCATTAATACAGCATTCATTTTGTACATTTTCTTAATATAAGTCATAGAGTCTGTAAGCAGCAAATTGTTCTGTATGTGTTGCTGCTGAGTTTTCAGGTCACATTTTGCACTGAAACATAATTTCCTAAATTGTTGCACCCTACTGTTGCTTGCAATTGAGTAGAAGGCACTTGAGAAACTTCCTGTGATTTTCTAGAAGGCAGGATGCAGTTAGATGTAGAAACATTTAAAGGCATCTGAAAACAGGTTAAGATCAGGTTTTGGGAATAAAGAACCTTTTCTTCCTTTTCTTGTGAAGAAAACCACAAATTATTTTACACTTCTGACAAAAAAAGTTCTATTCACTTTGACCTACCGAGCTTTGACAGAAGCAGCTGTCACCTTGTACTGCAGTAGCTTATGTCACATTCATTATTGGGTGCAGTAATATTGGTAAGTACTGGATGTTACATATCTCTCTACTTGAGAGTGATTTGCTCTCAAACAATGTTGGCATTTAAATAATGATAATTTAGCCAACATTTGCATGAGTGGGTATCTTGTTTCTATTAAGAGAAGTATTTCAAAGTATCCATAGCCATGAAAACAGAAATGTTTTGACTTCAGGTTCAGAAAATTCCCTTGCACTCAGGTATCTACTAACTGCAAATACAGTGGTAAAGGTGGTGGAGTCAGCACTATCAGTTTGTCAAGTAGTTTTGTTTGTTTCATTTTCCAAAAGGAAAAAAGAAGTGATACCATTTCAGAATTAGGATGATATAGGACAACATGATTGGAGTACAGCACTGTTGAGAGCTCAACAGCTGTCATCATTATGGGATTAAAGCACTTAACAACTTCTGATAAGCAGAGGTCATGGTGTTTGTCTTAGATAAGTGACATGTTGGAGATGGTGTGAATTGCTTGTCCTTTGTATCTGAAAACTTGCAAATCAAACAAGTGTTTGCATTTCTAGTATATGTATTTCTAGTCTATAATATTATTTACAGCATCTTCTCTCTTTAAGGTAAAATATTCAAAATAATGCAGCTGTGCATGTACATAAATTCTTAAGATACCACACCTAATACATTTCTGGTTTATATATGAGCTATTGAGGTCTCTTTCTCATGTATATGATCACTAAAATTCAACAAATTACATTCTGCCTTTTAGAATGCTTACCTGTAAAGTCATCTGTATTGGACTTTTTCATTTTTTGGCAGTAATTTATCTCCCTCACAAGGCTGGTTTTTTTTCAGCTCTCATGAAAGCTTTTTTTCCACCCCATTTCACTGCTTATTTACTTCCACAATAGCAAGTTAATGTCTTTTCTCTCTGTGGTTTAGCTGCTGCAGCCCTCCCTGACCCCAAGTCATAGTATGCCTGATAAATAGAATTCAGCAGTGCTTCCAGGTTCTCAAGTCTGATGAACAGCTCATACATTTTCTAGCTCTTTTCAGAGCAAGACCTGAACACACACATTATTCCTTACTCCATCTGTTGACACACATGCTCGCAGCCTTCTTTCAGAGGGAGGAACACTTGAGTTGCTTGTTCTGGACACTTCCCCAGCCCTAGTGAATTGAGAACAGGAGTCTGGGACCCACCTTGGTTTCACTCCCTGCACAGGGTAGCAATAAGCTATAATTACACAAGTAGTTCATCAGTTTCTGAAATGAGTTGGAACTTGAAGTAGCCTCATAACTGTGCTTGCTTTGAATATCTGAGGCAGGTAGGGGCAGGAAGGAAGGATTTTAAACTATCTCTTCCCTGTCTTCTTCTGATTATTTTTGTTCTTATCCCAGTTTCCTGGGAAAAAATCCCTCATGGCCTGAGTAGAGGCTTTCAGATTGTATCAGGTAGCTTTAGAAAAAAATGCATGTTATTTTTAGTTATGTGGTGGAGATACACTACATATATGTAGACCAGTACAAAAAACAGTGTTATGCTAGTTTCCCTTCTTTGATTTTTATCTTCACAGTCTCATTCTTTCCTGTTATTGAGAAGAGAATGTGTGGGTAATTTCTTTGGAAAGCTAGAAGGGATCCTACAAAATACTGTATTTAGGGCAGTCTGTCAGTAAGAATATGACACCTTCTTATCTATTATTCATTGACCATGCATTCAGGAATCGTAGTAACAGAATTGTGCCCGAGTTCTGCTTAAAAAGAAAATCAATTCCCCAAAAGCTTACAATGTAAGTATTACATTAATCACAACGTAAACAAGAGCTAACTATAGAGCTTTAGAAGTTTTGTTTCCTTTATTCGTTGCAGCCATTGTGGTAAGAATAGTTTTAAGTAAAATCTAAAGCACTATGGTGAATGGGAAGGAGAATTAAATCTGACCTGATGCAGGGAGTGGGACACATATAGCTAAGCTTCAGAAGAATATAAGCTTGGCATGTTACTATATGTTTCTTTATACTCTGCTTTTGCCTATGTTGGAAACAGAATGATAGTGTAGAAGATTCTTTGGTCATACTGAGTATGGCTGCGATTATACTCACGTTTTAGGGTATTTAAAGAAACTTCTTTCCCTGGGTTTGTAAATAGCATTGTGTGTTGTGTGAGACAACATAAAAGTGCTTTCTTTGAAAACTTAAAGGTGAGTAGATAAAACTAAGCTTGAATCAGGGATTTGAAGAAATGGATTCTGAAACTGTTGGTTAGGTAGATTTGGATCAACTTTACAAAGTGAACTTGAAGGCCAGATTTGAAAGCATCTCAGAGACCATTTCCACAGTAAAGGAAGGAAAATTGTGAATGTGTGCATAAGAAAATGTGTAAATAATTCTGATTTACTTTTTTAGTATATACAATATGAACCTACTTTTTGGTGTGATTCATTTCATTAGTTATTAGACTGATCTTTTTCTAGCAAGAAATCAAACTCTACAAGAAAGTTTCTTTTGTCTCTAGTTTGCATGTGGATTCTGATATTTTTCAAGTCCAAAGGAAGTGATTAATTTTAGCACTATTCTTGATGCCAAGAACTTGCAAAGGGCTGTGCAAATATCTTTAGTATGTTCACCATACCCAGACCTGGCAGCTTTGTTTAAATATACTTCAGGGTTTTCCCCTCAGAGTTGTGTCACTGAAATAAGACTGATATCCATTTCTGTTCCTCAGCTAGTTCTCACAGAGGAGCATGATATACTTCTGTTTGGTCTTTACTTGTTTGGTTTTAGAGAAATACTAATATGATTCACACAATGGAATAGAAATAGAATGTATCACAAATACCGTGTTGTTGATCTTGATCCAGAAGCTTCTGTAATTTCAAAGAAGAGGTCTTATCAGTTGGTATCAGTTAATATCAGTAATATAAAATTCTATCAAAGTCACTATGAAGATAAATTAATCCAGGTGAGGGCTACCAAGATGATGAGGGGACTGAAACATCTGTCTTATGAGTTGAGATTGCAGGACCTGGGGTTTAGCCTGGAAAAGAGAAGACTGAAGGAGTACCTCATTAACACTTAGAAGTACTTTAAAAGTGTTTGTTGAGGGAATGACACTTTTTTTTCTGTGGTGTACAGTGACAGGACAAGGGGTACTGGACACAAACTGGAATGCAAAAAGTTCCACTTAAACATAAGGAAAAACTCCTTTGGTGTTGAGATGAGGGAGCCCTGGCACAGCCTGCCCAGGGAGGGTGTGGAGGCTGATGGAGGGGAATCTGCTTTAGCAGGGACTTGGGCTGGATCAGTTGTAGAGATCCCTTGCAATCCCCACCATTCTATGACTGAAATATGTGTCATGTAACAGCAGTATAATGATCATCTTTTTAGATCTACTTGGAACTTTTCATATAAAACTTATCTTTGGTAGGAGGCTGACTGAAAATCTAATTCTACTTTTTACAGTTTATTTCAGATTTCAATTCCTTGATAAATGGATACAAATGTTTTGACAGAGACCATTCTTTTTCACAATTGTTATAAAGTACTTTTTTTCTTTCAAAGTCATTGTTACACATTATTTTTTGTTTTAAAAATAATATGAAACAAGGTCTTATGTTTCAAATAAAAATATTTTTATTCAAAATATCACTCTTTTATTTATGATACACGAGGGTGTACTGATGTGAAATTCTACATGTATTTCATTTTGACCAATAGGTTGCAAAGTTTGTTCTCCACCTGGTCTTAACTGTTAAAGACTTTTAAAGTTTTTAGTTTAGGTTTATTTATTGAATATATCTCTTTCACAGGTGATTGATTTTCTTGTACAGCATCATAATGATATATAATGGAGAAAAGGGTAATAAACAAAATGTAGTGAAGGCAAGATCCCATATACTGTGTAGTAGTAGAGAAGATGAAGTGATCTGGGTATATTTCATCTAAAATCAGTAACATTAGCAGAATGTGACACATATTGCTGATACTTTTTCACTTTTTACAGTGCCAGATCTCAGATAGTCTTACAATGTTGTTTTATTTTATTTTATTTTTTTTTTCTGGATAAAGAGAGGGTATGCTTGGAGGCAGCACTGATATTCTGGAGTGTTTATAAAAAATAGAATTAATTGCCTGTAAAGCAGAAACTCCCTGTAAACAAATCAAGGATCTTTTCTTGCAGTAAAGATGATGCTTCTTATAAAAATAAAACAGAACCAAAAAAAAAGTGAAGTAAGACTTTTATGTTAACAGTGTATTGTATTTTCACAGGTATCCAAATTACGAATTTATCAGTGATAACTCCATATCCTGGTCAGCAGGGCTTCACAACCGATACACTGAGAACTCCCTGAGAGGCGTTATTCTTGATATTCACTTCTTGTCTCAAGCAGACTTTCTGGTCTGTACATTTTCATCCCAGGTAAACTGCAACACAAATACAATATAAAGTATATTTACAAGTTCTGAATCTTAGTTTCCTTTATGCTTCTGTTATCTTATTCTTGTTGTTCTCGTGAAAATTGCAGGGAAGAATTAAAGGCTTGGTATGCTATGTGAACATGTAGTGGACTGTAAGCACTGATTGGTTACTTCTCTTCAATTGAAGTCGCTAGCTTAATTAAGATATTTGAAATAGGCATGTTTAATACTGTTTCTTGCTTGAGTTACTTGTTTTGCATAAAGTTAATCCATTCCTGTGCAGCTTAGTTAAGACATCCAAAATAGGTAAAATAATTTTAAACATGTTTAACTCTCCTTAATTTCTCACGGAGTTATCATGTAACTTCTGTCCATCCATTTCTACACATCATTGCACTCTACAGTTCAAACATTATCTACCATTGCCTTAGCTGCTGGTGGGAGTAGAAAAGAATGAAGAAAGCAGACATTTAATTTCTCTTCAGTCCATTAAATTTGTAGCAATCCAGTGGCAATGCAATAAATGTGAATTCTGACCACTGTAATCCACAGAGACTTCTTGTTGCAGATAATTTTGTTACAAGCTTCCTTTCTTCAGTGGTCTCACGAAGCAAGTTGGGAGTCTATTAGAAAACTGAATCATATAAAATGCCATGGCTGAGAAAGACTATATTGTAACTGAATTTTAACTTTTTGAGTCCTTCCAAAGGAAGAAGATGTGTTAAAATACATGGACATAGTTAAGGTGATAGAGGTTGATGGGGATCTCTGGAGGTCATGTGGTAAAACTCACTTTGAGCATACCTTTGAGGTACATGGCATCTTTGTCTCCAGTCTTATTCTGCATTTGACAATAGACATGTTTGCTGGATGACGTAGTTGGTTTTCTAGAGTTGCAGAACATTCTACTAAAGTCTATGAAATGTTAGACTGTTACTCTCAATTCCTGGGACTATGAGTTTGGTCCAACCATCTGCTTTTATTCTGGGCAATTTCTTTTGCTTTAGTAGTTCAAACATGTCAAAAACCATTTAGCACAAGTTTTGTTGGATATGAAACAATGTGAGTCTTTACAGTATTTTCGTATATTGGGCTTTTTGGGTCTGTTGCAAGTTTTCCCAGCGTTCAAAAGACTTAAATTAAAATTTGATTAGAGAATCTCAAACATTTGAACTACTACACCTGTCCTTTCACCAATGTGAAAGTTACTTTGGCATTGAAGGTAAGCAAAATCAGGCTGTTATGGCCGTCTTTGTCCAATGTTTACGACAAGAAAGTAAGGGTAAGAATGTAGTCTAATTTATTTCCAGTGTGATTTTACACTTTCACATTAATTGATTGAATGCTGGCTTTTTTCCCCATTTTCTTCTTTCTTTGCTAAAAAGAGTCAAAACAGAGAGAAATGCAGTATATGTGAATAGAACTGGGCACTTTAGGAAGTCCCTTACATGAATTCTTGTTTATGCTACCAAAACTAATGAATACTGATACAAGCTGAAGAGGAGTTGCAAAAGAAATTAGGCCCATGAATGGATGTGGAGTAGAGGGGAAACAAACCTGCCTTGCTCTGTATTTCAGCAACATCTCATTAATTGAGATGTGTAGAGAAGCCACATGGTAGTTACACAAATCATATCGCAGTAGCAGAATTAAGATTGCACATTAAAACAAAGAGCTTTTTTGTCTCTTCCATCTTCATTTAGATGAAATTGTAGCTCCCTCTGCCTGACATATTTTTCTTCATAATGTCATTTCCTTCTAGTACTTAGCAGTCTTTTGCACTGTAAATGTAAGCATACAGGCTGCAGAACAAGTGAATCTCTGAACAAAAAATGGGAGTCTGGCTTTAAATACTATTCTGCTTGTGAATTCTTTGCCTACTGCACTCAACAGCTTACAGATTAGTTACTCAGGTTTAGTGTTACAAAGGAAATACTTACTGAGAGGAGACAATGTATGTTTTATGTCAGGTATGCAGGATTCACTCACTAAAAAGCATTTCTATTGGAAAGATTTAAAATATTTCACAGTGTGTGTGTGTGTGTGTATCCCCTTCTAGTAATGCACACACAGGTAGAGAGCAAAACATCAAAAACAGGCACAGAAGCTATACATAAATAACCTCTTGGTGATGTATGGGTAATCAAATTTGTTTCTGTACTGTGGGATATTGCAACTTCTTCACAATAATTAACTTCAGCCTCGTCTTCTGAAAGCTGCTTCTAAAAAGTTATTTGAAAGATCAGATGGAGAGGGATGAAAGGATCCATTACATTGTTAAAGCAAATGTGTCTCTCAAAGAAGCTAGGGAAGAACAAGTATGTCCAGTTTGACTGATCAAAGTTCTATTCACTGTATCTTCAGAGGGAGAAAAGTAAAATTAAGCTTTACATAGGCTGAAAATTTTGAAGAGTGCAAATTCTTCTTCATATTGAGGAAATCTGCTGCATTGTTAGTTTATCAGGATTTATCAAGCTTACCCAAAATCAGACAAAGATGCAGTAATGTAGAAGTCATTCTACATTTGTCAAATCAGGCACTTGTCAGAGAAGAGCTTTCCTGACAATTATTGAAATGAGCTTTGTTTAACATAATGGCAAGATTTTGTTTATCTGACAACTCTGATAGATACAACACAATTTAGATGTGCGGACCTGTTTCCAGTCTGACAAAAACTCCATAAAATGCCATAAAATGACACTTTAAAATACATCTTTCTCCTCACCAACAAACATCATTATTGTCTTGCTGGGATTCAGCTTCGTTTAGTTGTCTTCCAAGTTGCCAACAGTCATAATTTTATCCCCGTTCTAATGTTAGCATCCTTTTAAAGCTCTGGGCTTCTGGAACTACTTGACTAACAATTGGACCTTCTTATAGAAAAGTAAATGTAAAGCCTCATTATTGCAGAACCAATTTTGAAATAGGTCTTGAAATAGGTTTTGAAGACCTCCAAGGAAGGAGATCCCACAACCCCAGATGTGCTTGATTTTTCACTGAGAAGTAGACTGTTCTGATTATTTATTTACCAAATCTGATCACCAGAGTGAGCACTAATGAAAGTGATGCACAATTGTATGGTACTTGTTAGTAAATCTTCAATTTCTGTTTTGGTTTATGTTGAAGTGGGTTTCTTTTTTTCACCTGGAGATTCCAAAACTTGATCTTCTTGTCCAATTCGTTACACAATGGTTGCTGACTTCTGTGTTATATTGCAAAGACACACAGTAGTAATGACTCCTCTTCTGTTTTTATTTCTAAGGTTTGTCGAGTTGCCTATGAAATTATGCAGACATTGCATCCAGATGCTTCAGCATATTTCCATTCTTTGGATGATATCTACTATTTTGGGGGACAGAATGCCCACAACCAGATTGCTATTTATGATCATCATCCACGAACTGCTGATGAGATTCCTATGGAACCTGGAGATATAATTGGAGTAGCTGGAAACCACTGGGATGGTTATTCAAAAGGCATCAATAGGAAATTAGGAAGAACAGGCCTGTACCCGTCTTACAAAGTTAAGGAGAAGATTGAGACAGTCAAGTATCCTACATACCCAGAGGCTGACAAGTAGATGAAAATGAAGACATTCATCTGGAATTCTCAGTTTTGATTGGTTCAAACCAGTCAACACAGTAACTAACGGTTTATGTGGGATTTGAATCTGCATTTTACCGTGCAATCGAAATCAATGCCTGTAGCAATGAAACTGGATAAGAACCTGAGAACAAATGGATGGGCTATGATTTTTTTGTTACATGCATTCTCACACATGCACACACAAAACCACATGCAACAGGAAAACCGTTGTTTTATACTTTTTGTCTCTTTTCAGGATTTGTCCCGATCGTTAGTCTTACGTGAGCTTTGGGCTCTGTTCTCTGCCATGAATTGACAGTAATGTTCAGACTTACAACACTGCCACATTGTGTAATTTGAGTGACATGAACATATTTTGTATGTGCAAAACTTTAAAATATGGTGCCTATATTTGCAAAATGTGTGACCTTTTTAGAAGAGCCATGCCTGTTTCACAATGGGCAAGAGTCAATCTTCAACTGGTGTTACCGTGACCACCGAACTCGCTCCAAACAACAGATTCAGTTTTCAGACTAGATTTCTTTACGAGTTTATTTTTAGCATTCCATTGATTACTTCTCATCAATAATAAAATAAAGGATACATTCAACAATAAAATAGTCAACTGTCTGTTAGGAACTTTTGTAAAACAATGCCATGAATGAATTCTTTAGTACTGATAATTGCCTTTGCAGAGAAGGGAAAAAAAAAGAATCCAACAAAACAAACCACAAAGCCCAGAAAATAAAAAGTAGCTGGAGTTATTTTTAAACACTCCTTACGTAGCACAACAACTGCTTATGGCACAGTGTTGCTCAGTTCTGTGGACAGTGGGTTTCAGCAGGATGACTTCAGTGTCTCAGTTTCTTACATTTACTCTCTAGCACTGTTCTACATTCTTGTGTTTCTCTTCCGAAATACTTTTTTTGGGGGTATTAAAGATGGCCATTTATCATTTTTGGCATTGAATGTAGTTACTTCTAAGTGAAATACTTCAGATTTACACATTTGTAGAACTAAGAAAACAAAAAAATCTAACAGTTTACCCCAAAAATAGTAGATTCCAAGGAAACAGACACAAGGATGGATTTTTATGCATGACACGAAACTCGTAGTAATTCTTAGTGTTTTGAAATCTGTTGCTAGTCTGCTTTCTATTAAGATAAGAGATAAATTCCAAAACAGTTTTACAAACAAATTTGTAGATTTTGGGGGATTGTGTATATATGTATATGTAAAAAAAAAAAAAAAAGTATAAAGTATAAAGAGATTCTTTCCAAAGAGAAAGAATATTAATAGCATTATACAGGTTCTAGTGCAATCCAGTCTGGAATACTGGAAATGCAAAAAAAAAAATAATGTTTACTGTTCAGACACTGAGAAAAAGCCACATTAGTAAAGATTATAAAAGCATGGCTGGTTGACCTTAACAAAAGTTAAAAGGATGTTTAATTATATTCATGAATAGACCAAGGACAGTTTTGACGTCCAATGGATGCACTTGACCATGAATAAATTTTAAGCTGAAAAGTAAAAGGAAACCTCTGACGGTGTGAAGCTCAGGAATAGTCTTCCAGTTGAAATAGTGGTAAGATGGAACTTTACTGATATGTAAAAGAATTAACAAAGTAGTTACTTGCAGGACTGGTCTTGTAGATTCCTTCCAGTTATATGTTCCTCAATTGAAAAACTGTGTTGTGTCTTGAAAAAGAACAACAAAATCAAAGTTGAAAACTGCTATGGAAAAAAGAAAGAGATAATTTGCCTGTTTAGCAGTGTTAAATAGACACATCAGTAAAATGAAGCATAGATACCAAGTGGAATTTAAAGATGGATTGAAGGATAAAGTTAAATGATTAGGAGTGGCTGAGAAATGCTAAAGATGTGGAATTTTTGTGACTAAAGGTGGCTGGAATTCACTGGTGTTTCTGGAATTTGGAACTATGAAGCAAGCTGTTGGATATTAGTTTCCTGTCCAAGTGATTCTGATAAAATTTCCACTAACTTAGCCAGATTTGTGATATTTCAGAGACACAAATGTAGGCTGAATTCTAACCTTTTTTTTTTTTAACTTAAATTTGAAGTGTACATATAAAGGTATTGCTATTTTTATTTTCCACTTCCACTCTTAGATCAAGGCATTGTACCTTTGGGAAATTAATTTAATTCTTTCTCCCCAAATACCGCCTTATCTATTTGATATTTATAATTTTGAAAGTGTTTCTTTTTGAAGCTCTTTACTTACAGTGTCATCATTTTATAAATCATTTCTTAGAGTGACATAACATTAGCAGAAATCGTATTCATCAATGAATTAACATGAGAATTCTTTCATAGTCAGGTGACTCAATTGAAAATACCACTGAAGAAGATAAATAACAGAACATCTAAGATGAGCACAAAGGCAAGAGCACATCTTCTGATGTAGTGCTGAGAGAACTGACAACACTGATGTTGCAGGAGACATACCTATGTAATGTGGCGATTTTTCAGCAGACTACATCTGCCAAAATACCAGCAAGGTACAGGTGGCTCTTTACATACTCGAAGTACCCAATGAATAATTAGCTCACCATCTTTGGGGCAATGACCATGAAAAGATGTTAAATTATAAAATTAAAGTAAATTATGAAGAAATGTATTAATGTAGATGCTATGACCTTATGCTCCCAGGCCATACAGTCCTCTAGTGCTTATAACGCAGTGCTTAGAGGAAGAAACCTGTAGGTATAGAAGCGATAGGCTGCTTACTAGATGCATCTGTTTCTAGAGATTTGTTTCCTTTAAGAATACCAGTTAGTTAGGTCTTGGAATCTCGGGACCTTGGGACATCAAAACTGACTTTGTTTTTTATTAAACAAAATGAACATTGAGGCTTTATTCTCAGGTACAGTGAAGTTGGGGTGGCATGGAAGGATCCATGGCTAAATGAAAACGAGACCCACAGATTTTTAATGTAGCTCACAGAAAAGCGAAATAGCAGGAGATAATGTTTTGTCTTAAATACCTGAAAGGAAGCTGAATCTTTTGAAAGTTGTGAACTTGTTAAGATACTAGCCAGAATGCTTGCAAGCAAGCAAGTGTACATCTTGTTTCTCCCCTTCGCCTTGCAATGATCCAGTCATGTAATTTTTGCCTCATACCAACCCACCATCTCTGATATCGGTAAATCAAACACAGCCTTCCCTCTTAAACAAGCTAATGTTGAATTAAATTTTTCCTCTTTAAGAAGCCTTTATGTGTGTGTGTATGTGTGTGCATGTTGTGTTCACAAAAAAAGAATATGAACACTGATCTTCTTTGCTCTTTTACATTATCATTGTCACGTTCTCTGTAGCAACTTGTTTGCCAGGTAGTTGTAGTCTCTGGAAACTGAGTATTTGACTAGCTGGGCTAAGAGATTTATTCTGAGTAGTTCAGTTAACTAGCCTTCTGTGACACTGGTGCACCTGAGGTCATCAGCAGCAATTTGCTGCTGCCACAGCGATTACACCAACCTGAGTTTTGTCCTTGACATTCGCTCCAGCCTACAGCCTGGGACTTCCAAGTCTCTTCTTCAAATGTCATGTCCCTGTGACCTGCAGAGTGTTACTGATTTGTTCCTAAAGGATGATGGTTTATTCCAAAGTTTTAATATATTTACTTTCAGAGAAGTCTTTTTCTCTACCCACCACTCAAATGTAGAGAAATTTGCAGTTACCTGAAAGATGTCTCTCCATTACCAATTTTTCACAATTCAGAATGGGAAATTTTCCTTGTAATGGGCTTTATGTTTGTTTGATAAGCAAATGTAAAGTAAAGGTCTGGTCTTCTGAGTGAGGAATATAATAGAATATGAAATAGAAAATTTTCACTACAAATTCTCTGTGACTGATGTAGCACGTATCACTTGGAGCTTTTTCAAGGTAGTGACTTGAACTTTTGTTTTTCGTGGTCATAACTTACTTAGCAGTGTAATCTCTGTTTCCCTGAAGAATCCAGGTAAAATCATTTGTTTAGTTTGGGAGGTAGAAACAAGAGAGTTTTAACAAAAAAAACATGCTGTTACACTTTTAAGTTGCCATATCAATTTATAAAGCCACATATAAATCTCTTGGTGCTGAGTTAAGGACCTCTGCCAGCAAAATCATTCTACTCTTTGCCAGAACTATTTTAAATTTGTAGCCCCTCGTTTCATTTTGCTTAATACTAGTCCCAGTCACATGTGAACATCATACTAGTCATGTTCTGATAACTATTTTTACTATATTACTGTTTCATTCATATTTGGGTGACTTGGGAGCAGACTATCAAAAGACACAAACTTTGCCTTTCTTATTATGTTGAGTTAAAATTGTGTGTAGATCTCATAAAAAAATTCCATCTCCCTGAGACACCAAAACCTTTATAAATGTAGTTACAGACTTTTGCAAAGGTCCTCTATATGTACCTGCAAGCTTATTGGGAGTAAGACTGAAGCAAAGCAAGTTACACGTAAATACCAGCTGCAAACAGTTTGGGTTAGACTTCATAGTATCCTGCTCACTTCTAAAAAGCATGAGATGTGGGACTCCATGATACAAATAAGAGTATGAAATATAAAAGATATATGAGAGAGAAAATTTCCAAGACTGAAAAAAAAAAGCTTCTTTGTTTGCCTGTGTCTCTGGTTGGATTTACTGTGTGCAAGAGCATTTCAGAATCAAAGTACATAAGGCTTAGGTCTTCCAGCAGTACTGCAGGCATCCATTGATGTGTTTGCTGGACTTCACTGCTGTTCATAACATGTACAAATACCAAACAATGCCCATGATGTTTGCTGTTCAGTTGCACCTTACTTTATTTTGTATGCTCATTTCCTTTGACTCAGCTTGTCAGCCGAATCCTATTGCCACTGCAATTCAATTTTCTTGAATTTCTCGGATTTACTGCCACAGCATGTCAATTGTTTGCATCAAGGTGTCTTTACTGTTGCTCAAAACCAACTTCATGCTCTTAGGCTGACCTCTAAGGCGACAGTGTTGACAGAAGGACCTGACTCTGCTGGACCGTGCATTCTATAACTGCTGACACACTGGTTTTACTTTCAATTTTACATGTTTTTTCCGCTTCATACAGACTCAAGATTTTGGGTTTTTTGTAATGTATTTATGAAGAGTTTTCTTGACAATGGTGAGATAAAATCCCAACTGTCTTACATTTTCTTCAAGAAGTATATTGGACCTCGTACTATCCCCTCTGATTGTCTTAAAGACAATCTCCAGTCACACAGTTTTAAATAGCATCTCCTAGATCGATGTTTACTGAAGACTATGCCATTTTAATGCTTCTCCATTAACCCCTACTTAGTGTGCTTTGATTTGCTTGCCTGCTGTCTAGTGATCATTGCTTGATCAGGAATACGGGTGACAGCAAGTGTCCGTGTTTGATTTTTCATAAGAACATGTGAATTGTATTTCTCAAAGGGCTTCTTTTGTCTTTTTGTTCTTACAAAATGCATTTTTAAGAGATTTCCCTAACTGGTATAGTCAAGGATTCAAAGAGAAAACACCATAACCAGATGACGTCTAATAAGCATTTAGGAGGCTTACAGAAGTTCCTTTTCTAATAAGATATACATCGTGCACCGTGGCAGGATTCTTGACTAGATGAAACATACATTCTTGAAGCATTCCCTGTCCATTTTTGGCTAGCACTTGTACATTTAATGCCTGCAAACTTAACATGCAAGCAATAGGGACACAATCTGAATGTACTCTTTTTACAAGACCACTAGAGACAGGTCATTTTATTCTTTCTGGTCTTAGAACCCTTCATTTTACCTTAGTTTTAGTGCTCCTGCTCTCTGTCTTTGGCAGGTGTTTTTTTTTACAATACAGCTGCTCAATTCTCAGTTACTCCAAGTAAAGACACAGGAATCTCAGCTGTGAGATCTACTACATGCAGATTGCTGTCCAATTCATCTGTCCACAAAAGGACTGTCTCTTAAAGAAGTCAAGTATGATTTCTGATAACTTTCCAAGCACCATCAACCTGGAAGAATCAAAGGAGACCAAGAACCAGGACATCTTACTTTCTTTTTTGTGAATTGGAAGCAATTGGGTGTCTGTTATGTCCAACCATGATGCTGGAAAGCAATTGACCTGTTGATGGGAATACTTTGCTTCACTACTTCAGCTCATTTTTGGAGAAGGAACTGTGATGAGTTTATAATTTAAAATCTGAGGTCACTTTGTAACATCTCTAAAATTCTGTTTTGACTTGAGAATACAGTTGTTCTACACAAAGAATAAGTTTAGACTTGTGGGATTAAAGTGGCAGTGTTCTTGCCTCAGATGGAGTTAATTGTGCACTAATGTTTCTTAAAATGATTGTTAAGTATGACTCAACTTCAGTTGTTCAGCAAAGGTAGACAAATCTTCTGTAGGCTTGCTTGACCACTTTTTTTTGTCCTGTGTATCACTAGAGATTATACAAAGGCTAGCACTAATGAACCTTTAAATAATAGGCTTAAGATTGATGGATTCATTTGCTTACTATTTTCCTTTGTTTATATACAACAGCAAAAAATGTTTTCTAAGTATTAAAAAATGATAGTTAGGAAGTATCTGCCTGCTCAAAATGTATTTCTCTAGGGCTGATGATGTATTGTGACTGCTCTTTATTACACTGATTCACATTAACTCATGCTCTCATGTTTCTGAGTGTATTTCTCATTCCTATTCTCTGATGTTTAGATCATAAGATTTATGATTGTTTCCACCACTCTTGTCTCAGTGGACTTCTCATCATTCAGTAGGTTCCCTAGACAGTACAGTAACACAAATAATGATGGTAGTCATAAAATGGGTTAAACATTTCGTCTATAATACTAAATTCAATATGATTTTGTAGTTCTTGCTTTCATTTCTATTGCTTTAATGTTTTGTTTGGTTATATATGTTGCTTATTTGCCATCGTATGCGTTTGGAAAGAAATTCTTTTTAAAGAAAACAAACCCAAATACCAGACATTGGATTCAGGAAGTATTCTTAGCTCTTTTCTATCCTGATGACTGTCATTATTGGTAGAATATTTATACATCTGGTTCTGAAACAGCACAGTGATTTAAGAAATTACATTGTGTACTTTGCTCTCATTCCTTCTCTTGGGACTTAGTAACTGACCCACGTGTATGCTAAATCTATTTCAGTGTGAATTGATCAGCTTCATATCTGTGCCACTGCTGCTTGGATTGGTATATGTTAGTCAATGAGAGTTTTGAGAGTAAACAGAAATGTATGTCCTTCATGCCTATGCTTTGAAAATTTGATGTAAGAGAGTAAATGTAAGAACCATCGGGATAATAGGTTTTTGACACTTGTTGTTGAACTGTCTAGAGCTTACTCGTGTCCTTTTTTGTACTTAAGATAACACATTACAAGAATAAGCTACAGAGACACAGATGCATACACCATAGACAGTTATGTGTCTCATAGGAAGGGATGAAATCAGTTGAAGAGCCTGAAGAACCCCTTAGAAGATGAGGATGCGACTAAGGTAATGGTTGGCTTGCCATGAGCGTGTTAGAGTGTTTGCTTTATCTGTCAGTGTAATTCACTGAAAGTCCTGTTTTTCGTTTCCTGGGCTGCCCCATCAGGATGCATTTAACAGACACACAGTATTTTGTCATCACTTCATGCTGGATTAATATTGTTTCCAGAACATACAGTCCCTTAATAGGATGTATTCATTTACTGCAGGTGCTCTGCTGTGCTACTTCTGTAGTAAAACAGTCTGGATTTACTCAGTGCAGCGTTTAGTTGACACTGGTCTCTCTTCAGTTTACCATGAAGTATTTGCTTTTGGTAAAGCCATACTCAATAACACCATTCTTTGCTGATTTGAGTCTGATATTTGTGAGATACCTGTAATTCACTTTGCTGACCTATAAAACCACAAGGTAGTATTTAACTACTATTGACCGTAGCCAATAATCTGGTGTTGAAAGTAAGCTTTAAGCCTCTGCAAGTATTTCTGGCTCTAGGTAGCTGAGAAAGAGTGGTAATCTCCCTGAGGATAGGCGTATGGAGTCCAGAAAAACTAGCTTAGGCTAATTCTATGTGATAAAACTTCTTCCTGCCACCATTACCACACTTCTGCCTAAGTCTCTTTTGTCCATCTTTACTTTGTTTTAAAGTTTATCTTGCAGTTGAAGGGGTGCAGGGCAATACTGTTGTCTGTGCTTGAAAGGTAGTTGTAAATGAGTTTTCTAGACATGCTGCCAGTACAAGGCACAATAATTAATCTCTTTAATTTATGCAATATCTTCTCCAGGAACTTCTCTTGTAGTGGTGCCAACTCAATTTCTTTGTTTTCAACTGAGTTCTTCTCTGTCTCTGTCTTACTCATAGAATGATCTTCTACTCTGTTCATTTAGATCTCTGATAAACCTCCACGTGTACAAAAAATAAACAAAGAAAATTAAATTATCACCATGTGCTTTTGAAAGAAATGTTTATCTTCTCTATATCACATTATCAAATTGCAAGTTTTCAGAAGCAAAAAAAAATATTATTCAGACTTCTGAAATCTGAAACAATAAAGAATGGACTGAAAGGTTTCTAGAAGTGAAGCTTTTCCTAAAGCAGTGGATTGTTTAGGCCTAGCACAAACATAACACACAACGGAAAACTCATTACATTCCTAAAGGTAGAACTGCATGAAAGATTCTGATTTTCTGCTTTTCCCCACTGGTTTAACAAGCTTATCTAAGTTGCTGTTTATCTGTGACCAATCAGCTGGGTTAATTAGCTGAACTGGGCAGAATCTTTAGTGTACAGGCTACCTACCAGAACAACTATGTGAAATGTTATCTCAAGACATTTTTAATCTTAATACAAAGTTACCTTGATATTCTCTTACACCATTTAATAGGTTTGCATCTTGAGGTTTTCAGGTAACCACAAGCAAGTGGTTTAACATATATATATACACATATATATACATATATAACATAAATGACCAAACTTGAAGTATATCCATCTGGAAAGAGTAGGAACAGCTGCCTGTGCATAAGACAATACATTGCCATATCACATTAATCATTTTAATTTCAGTTACAGGATATGCAAAGCCTATCACTGGTTACTGTGCAACAACATGGCTAACAAGTGCTTTGTGAAATCCTTGTCCACTTTAACTGGGATGTTTTCATTAAAAAAGTGGTAGCTATGAGTCAGAATAGATTTCCATATTTTGGTTTGAGGTCTATCACTTGCTTATCATGGCACACACTCAATGACTGAATAATAAAGAGTGTAAGCTATGTTTTCTTATTGCAGAGAGGTTCAAACAATAGTTGAGTCCCACCCGGCATCCAACAAATTGCTTTGGGGAGATTCTCCAAATCACTTCAATCAAGAAAAGAATAAGTTATTAGCTAAAAAAAGGCTCATGTTGAGTTCAGAGAAAAGTTTCTGCCTATGGAAGATTCCATTTTCAAAGTGTGCATCAGAACAGTACACTGTACCCATGGCAGATCTGTCAATTTTATGGTATTCTGATCTTATGCTTTTCAGAGTCCTGACATTTGTCAGGGTGATATTTGTATAGGACAAGAGAACAATAATATACTGCACGAGCAAATGAGTTGTCCAGATTCCTAAATGCTTATTCCCTCTGTGTTATTTGTGTTCTGGATTGGTGCATACATGTGTGATCAGATTGCCATGTCAATACTCAAGTATCTCTAGTGGGTTTGCAATCGCAAAAAACCTTTTTCCAAGAATCACAAATGGAATTATGAACAGTCCTAGATGAACAATCCTTAATTTCAGCAGTAGTATCATTTAGCTACATATCTGCAATGAAAGGAAACAAGCCTTTTTTTTCCAAAGATGGTTAGTCTGTGATTTCCTGAGGATGCCTCCTTGATTCACAGGTCAGGTGTGCTGATGGATGCATTCCTTAACATTCTCTTGCTCCTCAGACATCTCCAAAAATTAGGTGAAGCATTTTATACTGGTAATTTCTACACGGTCAAGACAAACAGTTCTCAGACTTGTTCAGATTCTCTGCCAGTTTTTCTAGCAAAAAAATGGTGTGAGTTTTTTTTTGACTGACAACAAAGAATTAGTTTCACACTCACACTTTGTTATAGCACCTGCTAAGATTGCTTTCTTATGCATTTCTGACCTATACAGGCTCTGCTCAATAAAAGGTTAATCTGAATACCAGGGGAAAAAAGAGAAAGATAAGGAAATAAAGATTTCTTTTTAAACAATGTTTTTCATTGCAGCTGATGATGATGGCTGTAGTTTTCTTTGCAAGATTTGGGCCACTCCCAGGATTTACTTCATGTACACATACCAGCAGTCTTGTGTCCTTTAGAAGGCAGTATCCTTTGGTTTTATATTCTTTAATGAAATGTCTAGAATTTCACCTTTGCCATGTGCTTCACACGTATTGCTGTTCATCTTTTTGTCATATGAATGTTAATTTTAAGACTGAAGCAGCTAAGAGACTTTAAGAAGTTTTGGTATCTGACTCCTCTGACACACGTGTGTGTGTACTGTGTGTTTTATCATTGTAAGATATCACAGAATTGTAGAATCATAGAATGGCAGGGTTGGAAGGGACCTTTAGAGATCATCTAGTCCAACCCCCCTGCAGAAGCAGGTTCACCTAGATCAAGTCACACAGGAACATGTCCAGGCGGGCCTTGAAGATCTCCCAGGAAGGAGCCTCCACACCCTCCCTGGGCAGCCTGGGCCAGGGCTCCCTCACCTCAACAGTGAAATAGTTTTTTCTTATGTTTTAAAATGGGACTTTTTGTGTTCCAGCTTCATCCCATCACCCCTCGTTCTGTTGCTAGCTACTATAGAAAAAAGGGATGCCCCAGCCTCCTGACACCCACCCTTCAGATATTTGTAAATGTTAATAAGATCTCCCCTCAGTCTCCTCCAGACTAAACAGCCCCAGTTCCCACAATCTTTCCTCGTATGAAAGATGTTCCAGTCCCTTGATCATCTTGGTGGCCCCGTGCTGGACTCTCTCCAGAAGTTCTCTGTCCCTCTTGAGCTGAGGAGCCCAGAACTGGACACAGTTCAAATAAATCATAAGCAAAGCTCCTAAAAATACTTATAAGTGTATACGGTTTGGGTGTCTTAATGGTCCTAATCTTGACTTGGTTTTGAATCAAGCTGTTAAAAATTTGTCTCTTTTGAGAGACTAACAAATTCTTTAGTTTGCACGGGAACTTCTCAAACTAGATATGCAATGAAGTTCAAGGCCGTGAAAGGTCAGAGACCAGATTTTCACCAGCTTAGAAGAAAATAGAAGAAAATAGCATAAACTTCCCTATAGACCCTTTGCAAAGCACTTGGAACAAGTATTGTTTAATATTTTCTAGCTAGTCATTCCTTCCATCAGTACTGAAAAAGGGCTGATTTCTTACCTCCTTCATTGATTGATTGGGAGAAAATGATAATTGTATAGGAAAAAACACATGAAGAAAGTGAAAAATTAACTGCCTCTGTCTAACAGATTTACCATTGTAGCATGTGGTTCCCTGGTGTATTCAACTTTTTTTGCTAACTTTCCCCTTTGCTTCAGATTTCTTTATACTCCATGAAGTCGATAATGGAAAAGATGCAAGAATATAATGTTTACCCTGTGTGTAAATGAGTGAAGTGTACTTACGAACTGAAAAGTCTCAATTCTCTGACCTTAGGTACAGCAATGGATGCCCAGCCCCAGTGGAATGCACACAGGGCCTGGAAAACAGAAGCTGCCATACAGGTATGTATTTTTTAATTATTAAGGGTTTAATATTGAGAGACCTTGTGCATCTTCTCTTAACAGTTTTCTTACATATTTATTTATTTACATATTGTCATTACTAAACATATGAAGGAAAAGGTGGCTATCGGGGGAGTCAACATGGATTCACCAAGGGGAAATCCTGTTTGACCAACCTGAGAGCCTTCTATGAGAGTATAATTGGCTGGTTAGATGAGGGGAGAACAGTGGATGCCACCTTACTTTGACTTCAGCAAGGATTTTGAGACTGATCTTGGCTTGGAGGAAGTAGTGCTTAAAGACTGACCAGCTTCCTTGGGTAGTCCTACCATCTAGAATCCTAACTCATGAGATTCTTCCAAGCAGATCTTTGAAGGGGCCAAAGTCAGCTTGTCTGAAGTCCAGAGTCACAATCCTGCTTGGTGTCGTGCTTCTCCCACACAGAATCTTGAACTGCACCATCTCATGGTCACTGCAGCCAAGGCTGCCTCCAACCTTCACATCCCCAAACAGACCTTCTTTATGTGCTAGCACAAAGTCCAGCAGCACACTTCTCCCTGTTGGCTTCTTGACCATTTGTGACAGGAAGTGGTCATCAACTATCTGTAGGAACCTCCTGGACCACCTGTGCTTTGCTGAGTGGCTTTGCCAGCAAATATCAGGGTGGTTGAAGTCTCTCATGAGGACCAAGGATTGTGGTCCTACACACACATATATAAACCCTTGCATTTGTGTATATAATATATGTATTATATCTATATTTGGGAACCATATATATAGTTCCCAAAGTCGTAGTGCAGTTTTTGGGTTTTTGGCCATCACTGACTCAGGATTCT